>JAQIXG010002737.1:0-16779 GCA_034700105.1 Oconnorella tubifera | reverse complement strand
TCCCCCCCAATGCCCAAATCATCAAGATAACCCGACACAAACTCTGACTGGATGTCCTGCAGCAGAGAGTTCACTGCTAGGCAGAAGAACGGAGGACCGAGTGGGTCTCCCTGGTACGCCTTCTGCCGAGTCTATAGAGAACTCTCCGAAGATGAGATTCGTAGTGTCCGTATAGACTGTCAGTTTAACAGAATTAATTAGTCTTTATTAATACTAAAGAATTATTTAAAACATATATCATATTAAATATTATTTAACATATCCAGAATGCACTGGGTCGATTTAGCTCAATCAATTCAAGCTAGAACAATACAAATTTAAGAGAGAAATTTTTCTTTACAACGTTGCAAGTTACATTAGCTTATAACGAAAATTGATGCATTTATTATAATAAATAATGAAAAGCATAGTACTCTTTTATGAAATTACATTATTACTTTTAATGTAACATGCTATCAAGTAAAGGCAAGAAATGAAAGCCACTAAATTGGAAAATTAAAAAAAACCTCCTACCAAATTCAACAGAGCCTCAACCATTTTAAAATCACCCGTCAGTTCAAACATCTTGCTCAGTTTCAGCATTAAATCCGCTCCTTTGTTATAAATCTTCAACTCATGATATCTTTTTACTTGATCCAAACGTTCTGCAGCCTTAGCCTTATCCCCATCACACAGTATTTCAAACTCTTTCAACATCGAGTCGTAATTCGTCTGAAATATCGCTATCTGTTTGTCCAATTCACTAAATTCAATTGTACTGTTGCTTAGACGCTGTTTGATTGCTTTATAACGACTAAAGGCTGGCTCCCAAACAAGCTGATAAATCTGCAGAATAGATTGACTTTCATGTGATTTTAAAACTCTTTCAGTTTCATAATCCCAAAGCTGCTGGAAAATGATAGTGGATCTTAGTTTCATCATCTCAAATAACATTTGCTGAATATCCATTGAAAACTTAAAGTAGAGCACAATGACAGCGTAATTATGCGTATTAATTGGGATCATAGGATTGTATATTTCAGGTTTGCATAGATCACAGATATGGAACTGATCATGATCTACCTCCAGCTTTTTCTTAAGACTGTTGATATCATCTGTATGGATAAACAGATAAATAAACCAGTTTTCTTTTATTTAATAAATAAATATAAATAAAAATTTATACTTATATAAATATAAAAGTTCTATGATACTAGCCGATATATCAATCACAGCACATGTCCATTATAAGCATCATTATATTATTATCTTTATTAATATGTCAATGAACATTATTACTATTACTATTATTAATTACTATTTTAATAACAATTATTATTATTATAAAATAACAATGAAAGTTAATATTATTATTATTACTCAATCCAGTAACTGCTCTACAATTCTGATTAGAACACAAGAGCTAAAGTTCATGTTGAATGTATTACATTGTCTATTATAAAATTGTTACCAAATTCAAAAATTATTGCGCTGGTGAAATAAAAATGACAATTTTCAGAATGGATTATTATATATTTTTGGTGGGAAAAGATTGACAAACAATATTTGAAAGATAAAGCCAAGACACTCAATAACAGTAGAGTGTTGCATCTAATAAAAACATTATTTGGAGTTGCAAAAATAAAAAAAAGAGAAAAGAATTAGAGAATCTTTGAAATAGCAAGGAATGGCCAAAAGATATGAATACAGTAAATAACATTCAAAAAAGCAAAAAAGTTATTTGTACACAAAATATACAAAACTAACAAAAACCATATAGAAATACAGTTTAAAATTAGTTTAAACTTAAACGTAATTGGTTTTAAGCAAAAACAGCAAGTTTTCAATAACTGAAAATATCCAAAGAGTATCAGAACATTTTAAGACCTACCCGATTTAAATTTATCACAAACACTGACAAAATTTGCCACTCTCATGCAAGTTTCCTTGAATGACATCAATTCCTTGCACCTCCATTCGAGCACCTAGTAATATACAAGCCTTTATTTTAGAATTAATAAATGTAGTTGCACAGTATCAAAATGACTTAAAGGAATTATTAAAATTACCTTCAATATGAATTAAAATCAAATATAGAATATAATAAATACATTGATTGTCAACTATGAGTTAACTCGTAGTTCACCACTACGAGTTCACCAGCGCACTTCTAATAACACTACTGACGTATAAATGATGCTAAATGTTTGCTGTGTGTAGATACGGATGAGAATAAAATTCTGTTTCAAGTAGGCGGGGTGGGGTGAGGTGCCTTATAATTGCAAGTTGATATAACAATGGTGAATGGAAAAAAAATAGCGAAGAAACAATGGGAATAAATACCATATTGTAAAAAATTTGTATACAATTAAAGTATAAACTTAATTAAAACAAAGTGAATCAATTATTATTCCAATAGATATCATATATGATTAAAACAAATTTTTAATTATATAATTATTATTGCTTGATGTGGGAGTAAAAAACTGGAAAAAAGTAAATGTATCAAAAGATACACATAGACGCTATATGCATATTAAATTTACTAGAAAACAAAACAAATATGAACTAAAACTATAAATAACTAATATTAAAGATAGATTCTAAACAAGAATTACATTTAGAAATGAGAGAATTCAATGTGTATGTCTAAGTCTAAGTTAAAAATTAAATGCATATCGTGCCACATATATTTCTTGTAATGATTCTACCTTAAGCAGCATAGCACTTCGGTCCGTTTTCTCTACTCCAGAAGACTCCGTAGCCTTTGATGTCTGAGAGCTACTCTCCACAATTTTAACAAGTTTGATAAAGTTTTCTTTTTCTTTGTCAATGAGGAGGACCAATGAAACAGCGATTTCTCCATTAAGAAGCCGGTTGACAGCATCATCAAGATAGGAAACTGAGACGGCAATACTATTCAGACAATTCTTGCTCAGCAGATCTGCATGCTTTGCATGACCATCTGAAAAAAACACATATTGTAAAAAATAGTAAATTACAAAGGTTTGCCTTCAAATATTTTGGCCTTTATAAAACACAATTAATTGACAACCACCTTAGCTCGTAGGTAGTACAGTGAACACATTAATTTTTCAGAATTGCTAGAGTAAGTACAAGTTTCAACCAATATAAAACTAAAGTTCTGTTTAAATGAGTTTCACGCCAAATTTTGTTGAAAATAGGGTAGTGAAAAGTAAAAATCTAGAAATTTACACGTTTGGATAAAGATCTAACTCAGTGCTCGGTATTACTCACTAGTAACACTTGACACTCGGCAGAAAATTGACACTTGGTTAATCCTCCGTTCAACTTTGAAAAATTCATCCGCTTTCTTTTTTAAGAAAAGACAGCACCTGAATGTCTATTCAAATATTGTTTTCTATATTTTTCTCACATTCAAATCTTGTCATTTATTTAACAAATTAGATATTACTTTTACAATGAGTCAATAATTAGCAAATTATTTATTTATTATGAATCAGCTTTCCAATATATGAAATTTATAAATGAAAATATTCAAGATAGCTCAATAAAACATTCATTGATATTCAGTCTCAAAATAAATATTTCAAAAATTGATAATGATTGTCAGAGCAACACAATCCATAAGCAATCGCTGTAACATGATGTTATATTCACAATTTATTACCCAAATTTACAGTAAAATAGTGAACAACAGCACAAAGATTCTTACAGAATAAAGTCAAAAATCTTTCAAATGAGGGCCACTCGAGTATGCAACGTATGACAATCTCCTTTTCGTTTGCCTCACAATTATCATTCATTGATTTTTCTCGATGACATGATTTTTCACAATTATCATTCACTGATTTTTTTTGAAGCCATGATTTTTCAAACATTTCTGACAAAAGCCTTCGTATCTTTACAGCGTACTCTCCCTTTTCAGCAGCATCAAATACAAAGCTGAAGCTATCCACTGACTGAAAACAACAAAAAGATAATTTTAAACATAACTGCAATATTACATTCACAGAAACAGTGAATTGCCAGTTCGGTTAGTGTCAATGCAAACATTCTTAAATAGTTACAGTTAAGCAACATAAACATAAATCATTCAGACGATTTATAAATACCTTCATATTGGTCAATTCCATTAAAATTCACACAAAGTAACAAGCTGAGTGAAAAATGAATAGCATAACTTTTAATGATTAAAGTAGCTTAAAATAGTTAAATAATCCTTCAAACAACAAGACATCAGTCTTAAGAGAGTATTGAGTATGAGATAGAGCCTAGAAATAACCATGTTATCTCTAATGTCTTTAAATAATGGTATATCTATAATATACACACATCGCTTATACCATCCTTTTCTAATAGTATAATTTATAGATACTTTAAATTGAATCTATTCATATCATTATTTAAAGACTGCTCTTACGCAAGAATATAAAAAAGATATCTATAATTTGAAAAAGTTTCGTATACATGTGTTTAAATCTTATATACTTTGCTTAGTAATATTTTAAAATATTGAACATGCCACTTTGTTATGTTCAAAACAATGCTTGATGCAAATTATTGTTGCAACTTCCTTCTGAATTATACCCATATTTATTTTACCAATTGAATAGACAGGCCAACACAAAATCCCAACATAATACAGTTTAGTTACAAAATAAGTCAGCATTCCATTTGACAATAACGAAGTGAATGTTATTCATTCAGACAAACCTTTGCAGAGCAATCTAGAACATTAAAAACTGCATCACTAAAGCAATTCTCAACATCTGGTGATAGCTTGTCAAAATCAGTCATACAAAACATCTCAGCTCGGAAACGTTGATCAATCTAAAAAATTTAATATAATAAAACCAAAATTTAAATTTTACAGATTTAAAGATCATAAAATCATTATTATATATTGTCAACAACATCAACATCATTAAATAACAACCATCGTAAATAATTATTTGATAATGGCTGCATCACAGCCAAGATATCAATATCATTGTGTACCACTTACCACCGTCAACCGTTCACCAATGAACTGCTTGATGCCTTTTTTCCACTCTGAAACCATATCTGGATACTTGAAACTAATTTGAAAGAGATGTTTATAAATCTAGAAAACATGATACAACATTATATCAAATATTAAAGCAAATAAAATAAAATAGCAATCAATAACATAAAAGTAACTTTAACTACGGCCTTCAATCAACTCGTCTGCTGAGAATCTCGCCTACTTCGAATCAGAATTTAAGCTACACGAAATCTCGCCTACTAGGAACCTTGCTACTGGGGATCTAGCCTGTTGGAAATCTTGCCTAATGGGAATCTTGCCTACTGGGAATCTTGGCTACTAAAAATCTCACTTACTAGGAATCTCGCCTACTTTTTAAAAGCTAGCCTACTAGCTAGCCGCCTAGCAAGCCTACAAGCTAGCCTATTATCTAGCCTGGAAAACTTGTCTAAATTGTAAGTTGTGCTAGGTAGTTAGAGAGCAGATATTACCATAACAATTACCGACGCCCTTTAATCTAGATAGCCAATAGGTGTCACCTACTCATCATATGAGCTTAACTTTTGCATAATATAATGTTTCATTGTAACTAAAACTACTGCACTCCTTTAAATCTCAGATCGTTACTTCTAACAGCAAGGAACTACAGCTAGACACAAATTAGAAGTAATAATATTAAGCAACTTTAGTAATATAAATAGTAGTTATTACTTTTAACTAGAGTGATCTTAAAGAAACTTACTTCCAACTCCAGCATTGGGTAGTTTGGTCTCACTAAAGATGACGGAAGAATTCGACGTAAAAATGAAAACAGATGAATCTGAACGTTGACAAAATGTTCACTTACATCTTTACTCAACTTTTCTACTCTTTGAACATCTTGATCCTTTTTTCTGATAAACTCCAGCAAACCATGCAGATTGCAGATGGAATAAGCAACTATTTGTACAGCAGTAATCACAATAAGACAATGTCTCATATAACACTTGGAGTATAACTCATGCAAAACTTCACATGATATCGAGTACTGTGAATTCAGCTCCTTCCATTTTTCTGCCAGCTGGTTCAACGAGTTGCTGCAAAAATCATTAGTAAGTGGAATAAATAACAATCGCTGACAAGAATATATAAATTAAAGTAAAAATAAAATGTTAAAGTATGGAACAGATATTTTTACTTGTATACTTTCAATTACTCTGATATAATTTGCGATTTACAATCTACACTAAGTCATGCTGAGATTATTTTAAATTTTCAGATTGACTTATCTCAAAATGATAAAACTTTGTGATTTTGCAATAAATAACATGTCAACATTAAGCAGATAAATGCATCTAGTTTTTGAGCAAATGCACTCTAACAAATATTGACAGCATTATTTTGATACACTATATTTTGGACTGCTGACAGTAAAGCAAGCAGTTGAATAACTCGTCTCACTTGCAATCAGCAAAATTTAGGCAAACAATAAAAAAAATCTCTTAAATTTGTGACTCCCGTTTGTTCTCACTCATAATATTATGAGTTGGTTGTTTAGATCAATTCAAAATAGTACTAATTATTTCAATCATCTGGTAAAAGAATTAGGGATATAAAATTCATTATTATTACTAAGAAATTTTACAATGCTGACAGGATCAACAGTGTCAAAAAGGTCCCTTACCCCCGGTTCCAGGAGAGATACATATGTATCGGATCCGTACATATGTATCGATTTGCTCTTATTTGCGTTTTTTGAATCTAAAATGCTGCTTAAAACTCTGTTTATCTCCTTGTTTATATACGAATTTTATGTCGCCGATTTTGGCTACATAAACAGCTGATTAGCTCTAAACATGGATTTTACCAAAGTAAACAAACATGGCTGCAGCCGATACTGACACAAATAATGATCAAATATTTCAATTTATACGAATATTTTCCGTTACATTACTTGTATACCTTAGTATATTATCTTTATTATATTATCTTTAATTTTATCATCAATTTATCGAAAAGTAAATACTCAAACTTAGGCAAATTAAATAAAATCATAATAAAAAATCTCATTGAAATTATTAACGAATGAGGCAGTGATTTGTTATATAAAATATGAAATATGTAGATGGCTCTCATTGGTAATTACTATTAGGGATCATTTGATCTCGTGATGGTCTATTTGGAGGGGATAGATTCATTGGCAGAAAAATATAATGAGTCAATCGATATATTTTCTATTTTAACCATAGGCTTTGAATAGATAGACTAATGTATTGCGTTAATGTCAGATTTTTGTTATTAATATACACCAATGTCATACACTTTATTGTAACCTGGCATTTCCTTCCTAATAATTGTATTGTTATTTGTGATTTGTTCATTTTTCATTTTGATTGTTATAAAATTAAATAAATTAAATAAATAAATAAATTCCCCGCCAATAAATTAAACACTCTTCCTTTAAATGCTATTTATCAACAAAGCCATCCGACCTCAACATAACCTCAGATTGACCTAATTACAACCAATCAGAGAGCAGCTTACAAACAAATCGATACATTGCTAAAATTAGACTAAACATGTCTCGTGGAATGCATTTAAGCAAAATTTTAGTTAAACTCCAAATCTCAATATAGCTATGTATCGATCGTATGTATCTCTCCTGGAACCGAGGGTTCGACTCCTTACATGATAATACTTGTTTCTTACATTTGAGAGAAGAGAACAACGTCATAAAATATGTTCAACTATAAGTTGATTTGTAATTGCTCAACAGAAAAATATAAATGACCTACCCAGTAAAGGAAGTCTTTAACAACAAAAAAAAAATATGGGAGATGATAAAAATTAAGAAAATATATCAACTAAGTCATAAAAAGAATAAAGATCTTCATATTAATTCCTTTTAATATTCAATTCACATATTATCTGAAGTCATCCCGGCCGTTTAAAATGTAAAACTCTAATCAATACAATAAAAGTAAATTATAAATAAAATAGCTTAGGATTATAAAAATAATAAAGTTAATAAAGAAAACATAAACACAAAAAAAAATCAACAGACAATCGTATCAATCAACACAAACCTGTCATCTAGAGACTGCAATAAACTGTCTAGAAGAACTGAAACTTTATCCAGTACAATGCTTATCTTCTGTAAAGAAAAATCAAAATCATCACAGTCATGCATTGTTAAGATATTCTGTATCTAGCTGTTACAACAACACATGATTGCAGTAATATTTGACCAAAATAAATATACTTTATATAAAACATGTAGACCAACCATCGACAAATTCATAATTTAAAAAATATATATATTAAAAACTGGTATTTTCATTCAATAACTGAAAAAATACATAAATTCTTTATATGATTACAAAGCTAAGTAAAGTATTCCATGTTTTTATATAAAAATGTGTAGGAAATATAATGCACTGAGCCTGGAAACTGGGCATAAATCAGCAACAAATATCCAACACTAGCCAAATCAGCATTATGGTAACAATACAAACATACATAGAACCAACCAATAATCATGATATCTCAACGTGCCCTCTGTATAATGTACATGATCATGCCACATATTACGTGATCATGTACATGATCATGCCACATTCTTTTCAACTGTAAACCTACATTATAAGCATTTGTTCATAACAACCCTGGATCTGTGGAGAAACCCCGTTTGCACAGGGGTTTAAATGGGACATTTAAATTATCATTTGTTACGATACAAACCTAGACTCAAATTACTAACCTCAAAATCACTGTAGAATGACGTGTGAATAAAATAGAAGCAGTTTGCCAGACAGGCATCAGGAGGAAAGATCAGAGAACTTACAAGTATCGGCAGATGCTCAGCACTCATGACACAAAGCAAAGTTCGTGGAATAAGGTAATCAATGCGAAAAAGTGGCCCAAGCCATTCAATGTAATAATTCTTATAGTAATCTTCAGATCTAAATAAGAACAAATTCTGAGAAATATTAACATTAGCCATATCCAATTTGCAATTTCATAAAATAACAATAACAAGTAGCATGAACAACAGATATAAAGATCTACAATTACACTGAAGCGTAAATTAATCCATTAATTTTTTGCTTAGTTTCAGATCACTCTCCTATTGAAAAGAATCTAACCACTTTTAGCAATTAGAATTTAACTGAAATCATATTTAACTAGTCTAATGACAGTTAAACTTTACCTCATGTGTAAGTAGTGCTTGTATATATTTACAGCAGAAATAATGTCAGATATACCCCACCAAACACCATTTACATCTCGGTGACCTGAACCTATGATGGGTGGCACTGATGGCTTAGACTGATTCTTCAAGAAATGCACCAGCGGCATTGCAAATATCCATTTAGGTTGAATATCTGACCCCTGAGCTGACCCTTTTAATAAATGATCGATTATATCCAGAATTGTCCATGCAATTTTGCTACAATAAACAGAAGAATCCACAGGACAATCCATCTAAAAATGGATTCACCAGCAATAAACATAGAACAAGATACAAGCATCACAATCAACAATACTTAAAATTAATGCAGTGAAATGTTATGTTTAAATACAAAAACAATGA
Source organism: Oconnorella tubifera (assembly GCA_034700105.1). Taxonomy (NCBI): domain Eukaryota; kingdom Metazoa; phylum Annelida; class Clitellata; order Enchytraeida; family Enchytraeidae; genus Oconnorella; species Oconnorella tubifera. Next base: position 7,237 of record JAQIXG010002737.1, on the reverse strand, counting down.
GCGAGTCAAGGCATTTTGACTTTAAAATTTAACACATGTACACAGGCTGGACACTGTAAATACATTAACCTGACAAAATGGCCCCATCCATTAACTTAGCAACCCTAATCTTAACCAACCTTAAACATTACCTTAACCCTAGTATTAATTCAGTTCCAACCATAAACCAAATCCTAACCCTAACTCAAATCCTAAGAATTAATAGTTTGGGCCAATTTGTCAAAGCCATTTTGACGAGTCACAATATAAATTTCTATTTACCTGCGCCAGCCATCTGATATAAAATGAAACTTTATAAGTTGATTATAGTCAGAGCAAGTGTCCGTATCTTTATCAACACGCAGAAGCAAGGCAGTGAAAAGTCGACTGGTCATATCATGACTCCATGAAAGTTCATACTTCCTTACAAGATAGGTCAAACAACAAGCTGTGGCCAGTCTAACACCAGCCTCCTCCTCAGTCTCACTCCCCATGCCATAAACATCAAGTGGAAGTGCATTCAGCTTTGGTGCTATGTATTCCTCAAGCAGCTAACGTAAATATAGTTTATATTTATAATATAAATACTATCACTTATTAGACAAATTCAAAACTATATTCAAAAAAATAATTTAATTAATTAGTTTTTATACGTTTAAAAACTTAAGTACAGAAGTATTAATGCAATATATAATGCAATATACACGCGAGTTATACTTCAATAACAATATTAAAATTTTGCAAAAGTTTCAGTACAGCATTCAAGTTTTTGCAAAAGTAAAAAAAATAACGGATAATGATCAGCATCTATGAGATTAACATAAACTATTTACGCAAGACAATTATGATAATTATGATGACAAAATGATAATTGACAATGATATCAATAATTATTTATAGAATAATAATTATAATTATTACAATTACACAGAGAATCAAAAAGATTATTGAACAACCGAGTCACAACGCAGTGTATAATTAATCTTTTATCAGGAATATAAAGCCCGGAATGCGTATAGTTTAAATTAAGCGACTATATAAAATGAATTCAATTGTATAGAGTATATGTAAAACGAATAGAAATTTTTACTATGAACATTCAACGAGTAAATCTATTTAACATACCTCTCCCATCTTTGCTCCATCAAGACTAGAGTCCTCATTAAGAAAACAGTTCCTAACACAAAAGCACACCTGATCCACTTTCTCCAACAAAACCTCAGCCCTTGCCTGTCCTTGTGATTTATCACCAGTATCTCTCAAGCTATCCCAAGAGGGAAGCATGGCCATTGCAGCCTGTTTTGTCTTCTGTCCGTTTGACACAAACCAAGACTTGATCGTGCTAAAGATTAACCCATCAGGTTTAGTTGACATTACACCATCGTACTGATGCCATTCTGGAAAGAATTGCGTGAGCTTAATGAACACTGTTTTAACAAATGTATTATTTTTTAACTGGATGTTAAAGGTATAAAATTTACAAACTCATTCAGAAAAGAGCATGAATTGACGTGTATATAGAAGAAAAATGAATACAAATTATTAAAGTATGCTTAAACTTGAAGTTCAACATACCCAAAAAAAACACAGGCTTTAATATTGTATTCTTTAAAAGTAAAAATAATACTAAATCTACAAGATTAGAGCGGTGTTATAAAAAAAGCGAGCAATCACCATGAAAGCAAATTATCTCACCTCAATAGTATCTTAGTTTTAATTAATGCAAAACAAACAGAATGCAATAAATTTACCAGGGCTGTGTCGAATAGTGGTTTATACTTTTCGTGGGAATATGAAGAGTGATCCATAACTATTCAGTCAATAAGAATATAAATAGTAATCCAATGTTTCAAAATAAAATATTTTTAAAACTTTAGTATGAAGCCTAATAACATTTTAATTAAATATCATGTAAATAATAACGTAAACAAATACATAATGTCTCAACAATAACTAAGGCATTGTAAAGTTATAGAATAAAACAGTGGATGGTTAAACTTTAAGATTTAAATTGAGCATAGTCATTATGAATCAGCTCAGCTGTTCACAAAGATTGACCTAACTTTACTATTGATATAAAAAACTATTTGACTAAATACAAATAGTTCTATTAATGAACTATTCAAACACAAAGTGAATAAGATGAAAATATTCGGTACAGCCCTAAATTGTAACTTATAATGTACATATAATACTATATATGAAATAATGACATTGTGTTACTATGGCTGATCAATATAAAACAAGAAATATTATTGATATTAAGATACAAGTTATTATGGCAGAAGCAATATTGTAATAATAGAACATGGATACAAACCATTGATAATATTTAACTTTTCAAGTGGCACTTTGAAACTTCTGTTTAATATGGCATCGGCACTCTTCTTGCCTATAAATTCATATTCAATTGTCTTATCCCTATGAAGGATAGCATACTTATAGAAAGTAAAATCTCTAAGAGTTTCTTTACTGATTTTTACCTCACAATGCATCAGAACAAGCTTCTTATCTATAAATCTGAAAGACAAATTGTATAACATTTCAATCAATAATTTGTAATCAGTCCGCAAATAGATATATGTTTCAAAACTACCACATTCAGTAATATCATCAAAAAACACAGATCATACAAATCTATGCTTTAGAGAAAACCGAATCAAATGCTTTTAGACATTATTATAACATTGTATCTATAAACCAGAGGTTCTCAACCTTTTCTAAATAACCCACCAGTAACATGCAGCATATATACTCCTATGTATTTTATCCCACAAGCAACCATGGTCAGCTTCAAAACATGTATTATTCTCTGTATTATAACTTATGATATTGCTCCGGTGTGAAATTTAATCTTGTTAAGCTACAAACACTACGACTGTTATTTTAATAAAATTAAAATTAAACTGCAAAATAAACATTTAAAATTACCAAAAAATGAAAGCCAAAAGCTAACAGGATTAAACAACAGCATTTAAATAATGACAAGCATGAATAACATAGTACTGTGCCTACTCGCTAACACCAGCTGGTAGTTATGCAGTGACAGAATCTGAAGTCTGTAGCTTTTACTATTCATAAGAACCAAATATTGACTAATTTGTAAGAGTGATGTACTAGCAGGCCAAATATTTAATAACCAAAAACCTGGAGCATGCCTGCCGTTCTTGCATGAATGTTGTGAAAACTATAATACTACCAAACGTAAGTTAGCAAGCAATTGCTAGAGTTTGAGCGTATATTATAATGTCATGTGGGCATCTTAAATTTATATCAGGACTATTGCAACAGAATTTTATTATTATGAATTTTATTATTAGGTTTGGATTCAGCAGCGAAAAGAGATTGTCAGGATAGACAGCCTCAGATTGCAAATGGTCAAGAATATTCTTTAAATAAATAGACATATTGTGGTAAAAAACGGTATTTTATTGCCCTCTTTAATCACCAGAAAATGTCCTAGGTGACTTCTAATTTAAGCAGTCAAGTTCTACAGATTATAATTATAAAAAGATGCAACAAACGAAACCGTCCAGATAACTTATCATCAGCTATATAATGACTTACTTAGCATCATCGTTATAACTACCGACTTATTACAAAAACCGACTTATTACAAAAGTAATTACTTTTATTACATTACTAATAACATTAAATTCTCAATTAAATATGTTAATTTATTATTTTAATTCTTAATGAAATATGTTAACAAATACCAAAACAAGAATCAAATTAAGCAATAATCAAATCTCTAAACTGATAAAATAAAAACAATTAAGATATATGAATATGATATATAATAAAGTAATTTATATTATCCAAAAATAAAAGAATTGATAAACAGAAAATGATCACGATACAAAAATGCATGCAGCGTCACACATATTTAAAATATGCTTAGTTGTAATAACTGTGGTCCATTAAAATACAATTTAAAGATATAACGACTAGTGCTATCAGATTAAATTGTGCTAACTTTTCCTGGCTAAGCTTGTGTTCATTAGAAGTCCAACCCCCCAACTCAAGGCAGTTAAAGCGGATAACGACCTTATCCTTGTCCTCTTTAAAGTGAAACTCTTCCATTGGCAGCGCAACATAAAAATTTACAATGATTTTCTGTTGCTGCTTCTTTTGGCTACAAATATCAAAACAATGACACAAATAACAGAGTAAAAGCTTTACTTTACAACAGCAGTATCAAATATACAAAAGAAACAGAGTCAGATCCCAAACACAATGAAATATAATTATATATGTAACTGCAATTATAATTATATAAAATATAAGAAGCCTATTGTTTCAACAAAAAGCTTCTTGTCGATTGTTCTGTTTGCTGCGGCCTTACAACGCTTTAACTGTATATGTTTTCAAGAGTTTTATTCACTTAGATAACAAAAAAGATTAACATTACCAAACCCTAATCAGTATTTAACTGATTATCTGTTTTTAGTCATGTTTATCAATACCTTGGATATGAAGATACTGAGATACTTTTTAGACAATTTAACAATAATAATAATAATAAAATAATTACTGATGCACCAAGAGTGCATATTTAAATCTGTATGTAAAAGTATACAAATATAAATATCTTGGCAATAGAGATAAATATTTTGATACCCTTGTCTTGTCTTGGCAGTCGGTTCTACAAGATTTTGAGGTACAGTATCCTTCTTATTTATGGCAGTCATACCCGAGGGCACATCTATATTCTACAAACAAACCAATGCGTATAATGTGCATTTGTAAAAAGTTTCATCATTATTTTTAATGAAGCAAGTGGCTGACAAATTGTTATTATGTAAAAACCAAATTTAACAGCCAATCAGCTACTATGTTGTCACATTTGGTTACAAAAATCTTTACATTAACAACAAGATAAACACAGTTTTAAGAAGCATTTTAAGTTTAAAAAAAAAAATATATGCGAAATCATTACATATGTATGGATTGAATAAGTGTGTAATATGTACACTTCGTGGAATCAGTCATGAGAGAGCAGTATAATTATTAAGATTATTTTAATAATTAAATTGTGACAGCAATTTAAGGTACTGTATGCATGCAAGGCATGTTATTCCCGTTTCACAAATTCAAAACACAAGCAGATCTGCATCACTTGTGAAATTTTTCGATAATGTTATACTTAATACAATGCACACAATGCGCATACAATATAAATTCATTTAATTTCAAGCATATTGAAAAGTCTTTTTAAAGTTTTAAGCATATTTAAGACTTTGTAGCAGAATTCAAATTATGCGCCACTTTTGCTAAACTTTTGTGAAAAAATATACTTTTGTATTAATTGCAGTGATGTATCAATACAATGCCTGAGACTAACTCGAGACCATTTTGAAATCTCAATCTTGGTATTTAAAAAAAGTCCTGATCTCGTTTTTGACTTCGGAATAGAGATCTTGATATAATACACTTACACTTGTACGGATTATTTTCTATTAGAAAACTAGAATCTATAACATGTAAAATATTGTAAATTGATGTAACAAATCTACACCTCTTCAATGAAATCAGTTGATTTTTGACTGCTTTAATTTCAGAAACCTTTTTTAAAATTCCTTCAAGTATCATTAAATAAAAATCCACCGAAAGAGTACTGCTTAAAAAGTGCCGAAAGCAGCAAATTAGCAAATCATAGCAAAATCTGAGATTCAAACGTGTAAAAGCTGCTCTAATCACTACAATTCTGAAATTAACAACATGAACCAGTAATAAGTCAAATCTCTCCAGATGATTTAAGTCAGTTGCTCTAATGACTGCAAGCCTGGTATGAAAAAGCACTTTATATTTTAAGAATTATTTAAAATATACTGCATACTGCATCATTCTTATGATAAATAAATAGCAAATACCATTATTATTAATATTAATACAAACCTTTTCATTAGCCTTAGAAGATGATCTAGTTTGTTTGCCTTCACTTGATGACAAACTAGACTTAGCCGTCACCTTATCACCTCCTTGTACTCTAGCCGGTGGACTTTTACCTTCCTGAGCTGCCGCATCTTTTTTCTTATTGACACGACCATCACCAGACGCCGCGCCTGATTCAACACCACTAACGCTAGCAATAGCAGGATTTCTATTACGTGGGGTTACATCTGGAATATCACTGCCATTCTTGTTGCCACTATCTGTAATTTCATTGCCTCGGGATTCAATGGATTTTGGACTAGCAACATAATCAGCAGAATCAGACGTTGTAGATTTATTATCAAGCGGAGGTGCACCAACAATTGCAACTTGCATTTTAAACTCTGACAAAAATCTCTGATGAGTTGCATCATTTGGAGATGATGAATCACTTTCATCCTGTCTAGAATTGCTTTGATTTTTATCAACATCTTCTTCATTGTTATCTTTATTTTTATTAGTGCTTACTTCAGTCTCTTCATCACCACCATCATCATCGTCATCAATTGTTATTACATCACTCTTTTCTGTGTGATCATCATCAACATTCATAACAATGTCATAATCATCTTCATCATCTTTTTCAACACTTTCATCACTATTTACATTTCTATTTAAGATGGAATTATCTAGGGCCAATTCAATGCTTACATGGTATTCAGTTTTAATTTCATTTTCAGTTTTTATTTTTACATTTGTTTCATCACTGTGATGTTTTCGTGACATTTCGGCTTTTCCAGCACCAAAAACAGGACACTGATCAGTTGGTTTATGTACCTCAGATCCCAGTGACTTCAACTTGCCTGGGATGTCATTTTCTATATCATTTTCATCATCTTCCAAACCTGTTTTGTCATTTTCTACACCTCTTTTATCATTTTCTCCCTCTTTAACATTTTCGACATCTTTTGCATTATCTTTTACACTGAGTTCATCATTACTTGCACCTTTTTCAAACACATCACAAGACGAAACATTTGTCCTATCATCTGCATTTCGCAATTCTGCAAAATCATGAAATTCTGACTTAACGTCTTCATATTGTGTTTCCTCATAAGCATTTTCACTTTCCACATTAGAATGAGTGGAACCAGTATGAAATGAAACCTGAGAAATATCACTGGATGAATGATCGACATTATCAATCTGCATCATTTCAACTGGTTCAACTTTAACCAGAATCACAACGGAAGGAGACGGAACATTGAGATTAACTGGATCATTTGTGTCACTGGATGGATTGCTGGATGATGTACCAGTAAGACTAAGTACAGAAGTAGAAGGACGCGAAAACTTAGGTCCTGAGATAGAAAAAGAAATCAAA
>JAQIXG010002736.1:0-16784 GCA_034700105.1 Oconnorella tubifera | reverse complement strand
TTTTTTAACCGATTTATTCTATTTTTTATCCGATTTATTCTATTTTTTAACCGATTTATTCTATTTTTTATCCGATTCATTCTATTTTTAACCAATTTATTCTATTTTTTATCTGATTTATTCTCTTTTTTAACCGATTTATTCTATTTTTTATCCGATTTATTCTATTTTTTAACCGATTTATTCTATTTTTTATCCGATTTATTCTATTTTTTATCCGATTTATTCTATTTTTTATTCGATTATATCCTCAGTGGAATTAACATTCTAAAATAGATAAAGTTGACGTGAAGTATTAAGTTTTATTATTGTTTTACTAGTTATTTGAACATTTATTTTTGGCAGTATTTTGATCAGTTTTATGACGCGACATTATAACGTCATTATATGACATCATTTAATTATCATTCTGTAACATTTTACAGCAACTGGTAGCGCGCAAGAAAGAAGGAATTCTGCTGTTATTTGGGACTTGAACGCTACAGCCGCTGAGCAGACGCTAGAGAAACGTCAATTGGATGCCAGAGGCGCGCTAACAGGTCATTTATTGTTATGATAGATTAGTTGAGCAATTTCTTATCAGATATGAATTATAATTAATGTATTGTTCTATGGATGGTACAGATTTTGAATGAAATTTTGTTTAATTTTTTATATGATTTGGAGACTGAGAGTTTTTTCATGAATGTAAATTTTGTGTTTTTTTAAACGAAATCTTTCTTTGTGTGATTTTGTATTCGATTTGGAAATTGAAATTTTTTTCATGGATGTAAATTTTATGTCTATGTTTTATAGATTTTTTTCTTACAGTTAATTAATTGTAGGTATCAATTTTATTATATTCTTTTCTAAATTACAATCAATTGTAAGGGGTGTATTATTTTAAAATAGCCGAGTCTAATGCTGTAGTGAAGATTGATGCGGCAGATCCAGTCAACAATTCAAGTTCTGTTTCATCTCTCTCGGATGATTCTATCAGCAATTCTACTGAAACGAATGATGTTGCTGATTTTATGCAGCAACAACAACAGCAACAACGAGAGAGTGAAGAGCAACGACTGATAGATAACGATGCAACGATTTTGTGTAATAACGCTTGTAATGATACAAGTAATTTGGCTAGACGAAGTGATGTTGCAGTGATTGCGAGTGATGTGCAAGTGATGGAAGGACAGTTAGATTGTTTAGTTATACCTGGAATTGATGGAGAGATACAGAGAGGAACAATTGATAAGACGAATAGGGTGACAAGTAGAGATACAAGAGAGGGTGCAAGTTCGAATAGCGTACTTGGTTTAGGTGATGGTGAGATGGATCCGTACAAGTATACAGACAGAAATGATGCCAGTGACATTGTATCGAGTAGAAATGGGTGTAATTTGATTGAAGCTAAATCTACTGAGAATTGTTCTGCTGTTAGCGCAGAGTTAGTTGGATCAAATGTAAATTTAGATGAAAAAGAGAATGATGAAGAGATGGATGTGACAAATGATGAAGAAGTGGAGAGATTGATCTGTGAGGTGATTGGTGGGGGGGATGGGGGAGAGGGTAGTAGGTTGGGTGGGCAACATTTAGGGTCATCTTCGTTGGGGGAAAATCAATAAGGTAGTTTTATAAATACTTTTGAATACATTTATTTATTGTTATATTTATTATTACGGTTATTATTTTGTAATACAGACTGATTTAAATACTTTGTCTCTAGTTTCTTGATTTAGTGTTTATAATATATTGATAGTATTATTATATATTTTTGTATAATGTCGTAAAAGCTAATTGGTAAAAAAATGGACTTGGAATTGAGTGGTTCAGGTTCGATTCCTGTGAATGCTCAGTATTGAGCATTACTTGGTGCGCCCTTTAGTAAGACGCTTTAATTGACAGTTACATTTGAGACATCTTTTGTATAATATTTTAATCCAGAATAGTCTTAATTTGTATGTTCATTATAAGAAATATTTATAGTTAAAAATGTTACTTGTTGTTTTTTATATTTTAGGCCATTGCTGTTGATTGCTATAAACATGCTACACATCAACTTCAATTTCTACTAAATTATAAATCTTCTTTGAAAATGAAATTGATGAAAATGGATTGAAGAGAAAAGTTGATTAAAGACTCTAGCGTAGCTGCTTATTTAGTAGAAAATCAATTTCTTAGCGATTATCATTTGATAATCGATAGAAATTGTTTACTAGCTTTCTCGATGTCAAGACTGATAAACTGTTTAAGCGTTTTACGCAAATCTATATGACTATAGTGTGCACTGTACAGAGTATAATAACTACATTGTATATATAGTACATTTGTGTGCTTTGTACACTTGACTGTTTAGATACTTTATTTGAACATTTGTACGTATGTCATATATACACAGTTGTATATATATATTTTCGTATCCAGATTACTAAGTTTTAATATGTAAATATAATAAGCTATATAATGAAGTAAGGCTTTTTTTTGGCTGAAGTTTTTATCGTTTCAGAATAGTGATTATTGAAGTAAGCAATTATCAGAAATACAGCACTCATGATGCACGACGATTTGAAGCTTCAAAATCTGTGACATTGCAATGATATAATGACGTGAATTCATACAAATCAAATGTTTAATCTGTATATTTTAAATTGAATCGATTGATATGAAAGTTATATACTGGAATAACTATATTAAGCAATTATTAAGCTATTTTCAGCTGATTCTTGATTGACAAAAATTTGTTAAGGACAACAAGTTAAAGAGTCATTTTCATTTTCATCAGCGTTTTAATTTTATTGAGAAACTTAAGATTTTTCTTTGTATGTATGTATATAAAGTGTCTCTTGATTGATTCATTTAAGATTACGAACTGTAGCTTGTAAAGCGTTAATTCAAAGATAACGTAGATGTGTTGAATAACTTTATGTGAAAAATAACTTGATGTGAAAGTAATGTCATTAGCAGCAACATAATAGGAATTGAGTCGTTGCAATTTTTGTCATTATTCAGGTCTACATTGTTGCACGCGCCACTTTGTACATATGCCATTTTGTACATTTTTGCGATTTTGAAAGATGTATATGTTGTACAGTTGAGATATTGTACGAAATAGTTTTGCGTACATGGAATGTATCGATAGAGTACAAGCAGAATTCAGTTAAGATGCATTGTGCACAATTGATGCTTACTTAATTAAGGTCTATGTGCAAAGAGTTTGAGATGAAAATGCGTTTATTAAAAGTGAATTTTTGCCAGTTTTTTAGATCTGTTGATGAAAGTTTATATGAAGTTTGACACTAGACAGTACGTGTTATTGAACGTACTATTTGATGTGGAGATTATATTACATGCCGGTGATTTATAAAATTATGAATGTTTTTTAAAGCGAAAGAAGTAGAAAGGATTTGAAATTTATGAATAATTAAAAAAATTACACTGATTACACTGTAAAGTGTACAAATTACACTGTAAAGATTCTTTTTTCTCCATATAATTTAAGAATGTTATTTTCATTGCATTATATCGAGTGATACTGGATTGTCCAAATTAATGTGGCAAATTAATATGGAAATAAATTCTAACCGTTAAAATTTGAAATTTATAAATTTATTAAGAGAGATTCGATATCTTTACTGGATAATATTTTGTTGTAGATTTGATCAGGGCAAAATATACTAATGCAGTATATACTTACATAATCTGTATAGCTTACGGTATGCTATATATGTATTGTATATGTTTTCTTAGACGTCTATTTATACATGTATACATATAAGTCGGTTATACATCTGTTTATATAAGCATATACTATATTACATTATGTACATACATATACATTTGTATATGCTCTTATGCTCTTATATGTATCTCTGCGTTAGTATGCATATGAAAAACTATATGTATATTATCTATAAAATGTTTATAATAAAAATATTAAATAATATTGCTAGATTAGTTTGGATTAGCAACTATACTTTTCATATTAAAATATATGTCAACAATAATTACAATAATAAAGTTTTAATATGCCGGGTTAATATTTTAATATTTACATACTTTTTACTATTTCAAATACAAAATATTGTACATAAATATAAGTTTACAGCAGATTATAAAATTTATTAGAGTAGGTTGAAAAGTTGCCGCAAAATTATGTGTAAATAGATTGTTTTGTTTATAATATCCACCCGGCTAATTCATAACGATGCATCAGACTCTGATGCGATGTTTAACTGGGAGACATAGGTTTTTATCTAGTCGGTTTTTTCTCATTTGAGCAAAAATTATCTACCCCTACAATTTATGGTTCAACAAATCATTAAATCTGAGATTTATCATACATTATGAGCCATTTCAAAAATGCAAATTTTTTGTCATATTATAATAATTTTGTTTTTAGCCCGGGCAATATTTTTATAATCGTAGTTCTGTTGATAAAAGAGATTCGTGTAAAAGATATCCCTTGTAATGAAGCAGTTGCTTTCTGGCCTCTGATTCAAAATGAGAAAATTTCTAGTAAAATTTCACGCAGTTTTTTACTTTTCTATCGCACGATTTATACAGCTTTATAATGTGATTCATATAAGTAGATAAATTGATTATAATGAAATGATTAGGGTTGACAGTGAGGCATAGTACAATAGAAGTACAGCTTGTGCATTTTCTATTAGTTTTTATTAATACAGTTTTTTGTTTAGCAGTTCTTAAAGAAATTTAAAGTTTTAAGGTGTTAGTAGCTTTGAAAATATGAGAATCGTTTGTTTATTAAACTTTACCTTATCACTATCTTTTGAGTAAGTATAATAGCATTAACTTATTTAAAAGTAGAAAAAAATTGTTTTATAATGGCAGCATTTGGGTATTGGTTTTTTTCGATTACTTATTCAAGAATTGCTTTTTCATTTAATCCGCTTTTTGACAATTCTAACTGTATTTAGTTTTTCGCGTATCACTAATCAATAGAACTACTGCAAGCTTCGTTTTATACTAAACGCGCGCTAATTAGCGTTGTATATTTGCCGTTTGTATTGTTTCTGTAAAACGAGTTTTTTTTGCCGAGACGATGCGTGATTGCGCTGTTTAAAATGAATTCTGGCAGCTGAATAGTCAAGTTGTTTGAATCGCGTGCTTTTGATCTTTATTTGATTTCTGTCAGTGGTTCCACATTTTGTCATTGACAATGGATAATTCTTCTTTTGTGGGCAACCACTTGGAATATGTATAAACTGCTATTGATTCATAAGCTAAATTGATGCCATTAAAGTTGTTTAGTTTCTATAGTTCTTTGTTGTGTTTCAATCTTTTATCACTTTTATGTTGTAAAATAGGGCATTTTTAACAACTATATCTTTCAACAAAATCTATTAATAACAATGAAAAGTCGTTAAATATATAATTTGAACAAGAAAACAAATTATATTTTATTAAGATCTGAGATTATTAGACATATTTACTAGAAACATAAATAAACGATGCTACCAAACAGTAAATAAAAGCACAATTGTGCAAAGTATTCATTCAATGCCTAGTCCTTGTAAAAAACATGGAAATAGTTTCTTTTAAATTACAACTATTAATTCAGTTCATTTAAATCTACAATAAATACTGTTTGTCACAATCAGACGTATTCTTTTTGACTCGAACAAATCGAAATCTCTGTCTTGTGAACTGGAGCCAACTGTATACACGCAATTTTTCCCACTTCCTTCTCGGGTACAAATTTCGCTTCCCCGCTAAGCACCCTCAATAGATTCCCTGACATAACATCCTTTGCGATGTGATGTCCCGTTAAGAAATACGATTGTGCAATCTTTTTACTGCTCAGGAGTCCACTCTTTGTGCCATTCAACATCTTCTTACTAAATTTACTCTCTTCAATATTACCCTGCCATATTTTAATCTGCGGCACTTCAACGTCACTCGACTCCAACATTCTTCTCGCTCTGGCTATCAACCTCATACACACAAATACCCCAATTAAAGCGTAGAAGATCACCCCAAAGCAGAATGCACCCAATGTTAACGCGCTCATCGTAAGAGGTTTCAGTCCACCGTTCGTGCTAAGTGCCACTACAACCATACTCGAAAGTCTGGTTGCTAAACACATCATGCAACCCACCGCGCACAAAACTACAATCATTACCCTCATCCTTCTGCTCATACTTCCTCTTGACCTTGCTCTTAGTACCTGAAGGATTCCTTCCAAAAACGCATCCAATTCTATGATCAGAATAAATCCCGAGAAGAGAACATTTTCACGAGATGCTGATGACATAAAGAGATAGATTGAAGTAACCGCTATGTAAATGCAGCGAAACTTTCCCCAGGCGGAAAGACCTTGCGATACGCTGCAGTGGATGTGTTGGATGAAGGCGAAGATGAAGCGTCCGGCTGCAAGGGATAGGATCATTGTAGGCCCGGTGTGACCCAGAACATGAGGCCAACACGTGAACTGGCAGTCCTGGTTGGTGGATGGACTGACGATGTAGACACCTCCGATGAAACAGAGAAGAGAGAAGATGATTTCTACTATCAACCTGTTTTGAAAATAAAATGAGAAGAATTATAAGATTGATAAGATTTATCTTAGGAGACGAGTTCTATTCTCATTCATGTCAAAGATCTAAAAATAAACGCTAATTCCAATGTCGTTGTTTAAGGATTTGAAATGAAACAGGCATTATTTATTTACCACTAACTAGAAACATAGAAAGATATAAATTCTACAAATTTAAGACTATTAAAATTATTAATTTAATGAAATTATCAAATAATTTAAAATTGTAGTCTTAAATTGAGAGACATTCCAAAGAAGCTTAGAAAATGTAGTAAAGATACTTCACCTACTAATTTTAAATCAAAATTTCAACAAAAATGCATTAAAATTTTAAAGATTGAAAAAATAAAAATATACCACTTACGTTGCGTCATAGGCTGACGATGACGTAGAATCTTTTTGTTTCACTGTCACTTCTTTCACTGTTTCCGCATACTTTTTCGCCCATCCTTTTGACATGATTCGAATCCATAACGCTCCGACCCAAGTCAAAGCGCATAGATTGATACTCAGGGATACTATGACAATGGTGGATCTTACTTCTGAGCTAAGGAGATCAACAGACTGATCTGGATCAGGCGATCCTATGTTATCATTACTCATTGTCGAGATACTCCAAAGATGAGACTCAATGTTAAGAAGTTAATTTGATACTGTAATTTTCAATTTTCAACATAAAATTCTTCAGTTTTAACTCTATTTAATCTAATCTGTCTGAACTAAACTCTATTTAATCAATAGATCCCAGAAAATTATATAGTAACCTGTAATGAGAAAATAAGAGAGATCATATGAAAAATTATATTAGCCTAGCAGTTTTTAACTTTCATATTAAGGTCTATCTTCGAACAATGAAAAGACTGAAATGACTAGTTTTATTAAAGAGAATTTAGACGACAGTTTCTAATAATCCCCTAATGGATCGCACTTAATAATTCCGATGACGCAAAAAACCGTTTAAAATTACCCAGTCATTATAGATCAGCATAGAGTTATTTTAAGAATACTACTAGTAGGTTTTTTTAATTCAAAGATCCGGCTGAAAACCCACGAGCAAGCCTTGATTTTACGTAAAATCTATTATAGTAGGCTTACGCTATGATTGTTGTAGTTTTTGTCTATTATTGACTTAATAACATGCATAGATTACATCCTGTTTGTTACGTTGTCGTTTGGCTATACCTACCATTGCGAGTAGAACAGGATTTCGAGCACTTTTAACAATACAAGTATTTATAATAATTAGAAATTATTACTATTCATCGATGGCTATTATTAGTTCTGTAAGTTTAATTATAAATTATAAACTTTAGCATTGAGTTTTTATGAGTCTATAGACGCGGAAGTGTACTTACTGAAATTTAAAAATGTAAAAATTTACATAATATATCATGTAGCTCTTATAGAAAAATTATTACTATACACATAGATCATGATTAAAATATATAAAATCTAGAGATTGCAAAAGTACCTTGATGTTAAAGATATAAGCTTAATCTAAACATGATTTTATTTTCAAAGGCCAATAAATATCGTTTCTAATTTATAGACTTTGAGATTTTTACACACTATTGACTTATCGTTCGAATAAGAGCTACCGTTTTGATTACATGAGTAAACAACACGAGTTGTTTAAATAGAATACAAGCCATAATTTGCCACCAGATGTCACTAGTAACTTGAAGTGTTAGTCACTAATGCCGACACTGTTCGGAATGATTTAAGTTTAAGTTGAATTTCTGTGATAAAATAAAATCACCTTTAACATTTTTACGACATTTTATGATATGAAAATAATTATGAACGTATAGTTAAACTTGGACTCTCATAGAATTATAATTTACCTATACTAAAAATACTTTTGAATAAAGACTCGTGGCAATGCTAAATATATATATACAAAGACTTATATAGTAATATACTTATCGTGTTCTCATCTAAAATAAGCCTAGCCTACTTACCTTAAAGCAAAAGTATTATTATTATACACAGCTTGCGATTATACATTTTGAAGTGTTCATCCAATTAAACAGAATTAACTCTTTAAACTACAATAACTGCAATAAATGTCTAGATAGCCGATTAATGGCAAACTACTTTGAAATAATTAATTATTGTAAATTAATCAGACCTAACACCAAACAATCTACACAAGGAAGTTCAGCAGCAATTCAAAGCCAGTTTATCACTTTCTAGTCAACTTCCTCATTGATTAGCCGTAACTGTTACAATAATTGTTTAATCTTAAAATCCAGCGATCATACGATAAATTATTATACGATATGTTTTTACGGTTAAAATTCAAGAATTCTTCAAATCTAGACGTTAATTTTAAGTGCTTTCTCGCGTATACCAAAATCGGCTTTCAAATTTTGAGATGACACCGTTAATAAACGGTGTAGAAATTTATAGCCTCGCGTTAATCTATCAGGAAGAAAGGTTGATACGACTTAGCTCGTCATTTTTTTTACCACGTAACTTCCTAGTAGTGATGTAACGGGCGTGTGATTTAGAAAGAGCTTATCTCAAAACTTCCCTCTTAAATTTGAAGTTAACCTTTTCTGGTCAATACACCACTTTTCTGTCAACTTAATATAAGCTTCCTTTTTTATATTCTTTTAATAATTTAAATAATCTGCACCGGGGAATGGGGGGGGGGGGGTAGGAAGGAGAAGGGGGGTTTAACGTACTCCGAAAGATGTCACTCTGAGTAATTAATTAATTATAGATTCACATGTGCTGTACACATATGACTGTACACTACATTTGTTTATTATGTTTTATATTTTTAGGAATTTGTTTATATGTTTCTCAACTTTTCTATTCAATTGAAAGATTTCTATCGTAGACGTTCGGTAAATATAGCAGAAATTATCGCTGAACTTATCGTAATGTGTGTTTATGTAAATTACCTTAAGATTCGTCAATACAAAACAACTGCGAAGTATTTACTCCGAGTGACTAATTCCCACACTGTTAATAATATTTGATACGATTTGGCCTATTAGATATGAAATACAAATGTTAAGATTGTTTAAATATCAATTGAAAAAATTATTAAAGATATCTTCAAAATCATTCTGCAAAAATTCACAAAGTAGCTTAAATTAAGGGGGTATTCAATTTGAAGTTAAAGCTTTCTGCCCAGTAGTCATATATATCCGGTTACATTCTATTGTTATTCGAATTTTTGATTACTGTCGAGGGTACAGTGTAGTATTATGCAAATAAAAACATCATACATCAGAAAATCACACGATTCTAATAAAGTGGATTAAAAATAGAAACAGCTTATTAACCATATTATTTAATTTATGACGTAATATATTCATAATTATTGCAGTTACCACTGTTCGTCTAAGTATTGAACCCTTAACAGATGAACACGAACTTTATTTATGAAATTGATCATTTTATTAATAAATGAAGGATTAATAACAAAAATCTACAACTTCTTTTGTTGGCAATTAATGTTAGCAATACAATATGCTAACGTTATGTCCATGTAAATTGTTAAATTGAAAAAAATATGACTTTTATTATACTATGGAGTAGAAGGTTAAAATCGATTAACTGTCAAACCGAAGAATTATTATTCTTACAATCTTAAATTATAAGTCATAAGTCTATTTGTTCTATTATAAAATTGAATAAAAAAGATTTCACATGACATCAATTATAACGAAACGGCATGATATAAATCCACACTCCTCTGATTAACCTCTATCTCTCCCAACCCCATCAAATTAATCCCGACCCTTTGAGCCACGTCACTTCCCCCCTGTCGCTTCTGTCCGGTACCCCCCGCCACCTGGTCAGCCCCCACATCCCTCTGCCCCCCTTCGTCCTCTGTGACTCTTATCCTAGGTAAACCTCTCTCGCCGCCCTCTCTCGATGTCCCTCCCCCGTCTGATGACATTTGATGCGATGCGTTCCCTCCCCTTGATCGTGCCTCGGATTCCGAAGAGCCCGAAGAGCCGGGTATCTGGGTAGACTCGCTGACACTTCCTCGGGTCCTGACGCGAGATCCCCCCGAAGGTTTACGGCGTTTCATGCTGAGGTGACGCTGAATCCAGCCGACGCTGTCCACTGATGACTTAGACTAAATGTTGAGTTACAAAAATTGATAATTAGCCAAGATAACGACCAGATATCATACATCGGTTAAATGATAATATAAAGAAACAAAATCTCAAGTACTGTTAAGATCTAATTAATAAGTGGATAAATCGTTAATTTAATCATGTATAATTGAAAACATTCATTACTAGAGATAGCTTAATTACTAATGATAACGTGTAATTAATCCTTCATATAGGCTTTAGATTTTATACTTGCTATTGACAAATAAAATTACAACATTTTGAAAAGTAACATCGAAGAGTTTTTTTTCAGCCGAGTCACTGATATCTTGTCATATCTAATTAATTTAGTATTAAGACGATTTTATTACAAGATTAATTAATTAACATATCTTTGAGATCAGTAATGCGATTTGTAATGCAATGCAACAATTCTGAGTTCTATGATCTTACAAGAGATAAAAATAATAATCAGTGATACAATATTGCAATGACAATATAGTAATTAAATCCAATTAGCCTAGATATTGATATATTTATTTTTATTCAGTTAGATATTTATTTATATATTTTGTTTATAACCGAAGTATGAGGATTACTATATTTCAGTTATTTTGAATAAAATTAGGCTAGTTAGTTTCATTTCGCTGAAAGAATGAGAACTGGTCGAATAAGAATAAGTTTAAAACAATTATAACACTTCTAATAAATGTTTTGTGGAGATTAAAGTATTTAATATTTACACTGAAACACGCGGTGATATTCAAGAAGGAGAAATGATACTTCTTGAAAGTTGATATTGAACCTTTACTAAATATGAAAGCAGGATACTTCTTATGACGCCCACTTTATTTAACCCACGCTTAATTAAAGCTAAATTATGCAAGTCGATGGTACTTATAAATATGAAGGATTAGGTTTAAATTTCCCAGAAAATCTTTCTATATTTCTACGAAATGTTAAATCTAAAGTCTTGATCCACTAAAGTGAATAAGTTACTACGTAAAGAAAGCGTAGGCCCTTTACAGAAAACGTATAAGAGTTTTTATAAAAAAAATGTACAGAAGAACAAATTTTTTGTATAATTTTATTAGTCAATTAACCCGTCTGCTTTTTACAGGAAGAATTAGCTATAATTAGATAGTTATTGTGTAGAATGGAGTTTAAACTTTATAAGTAAATATTTTTGACTATTTTCAAAGCGTTCTAGTAATAGTAATGCATAATGTTCGGAAATAATAACCGCATTTGAAATTTAGAAAACTTTAGAAAATACTACATTATACCAACTTACGAGACATTGCAACTAAGAATCGGAAAAATCTAAGATTTAATTTCGACTATTAAAAATATAATTCAACAATGAAAAATGTAACAGTTAAGTCAAATTCAATGCAAATCGGACAAATTAAAAAAGCTTAAAATTGAAATCCAGTACTCATTCATTCATTAAAATAGCTTCACTTTGGATTATTAACCTGGAGTGAGGATTGAGTTGGAGTGATCAGATCCGATTCGCTTTTCCATTTCTCACGTGACAGCAGAAATGTTTTCGTAAAGAAATACTTTTTACTCCGGATATACTTATTAATGGCGTCAGCGCAACTATGTCTGCCGCAGAATCGCGACCATTCCTCGGCGCAGAGACGGTGACCGCTGTCGCGACGATTAGGGTTCGCTCCTAGATAGATCAACAAGATAAAGTAAATAAAATATATTTAATATATAGATTTGAATTCAGCAATCAAATGGTAGACGTGCAAATAAACAGAAAATTAAATTAAAAGTAAAACGAACAAAGGATAAAATGAAATGTCATGCACAAGTATATTTATAATTTTTTGTCACTGTGACAAAAACACAAAAAAAACTAATAGAAGTCAATCGGATGACAAGTTGTGATCCTTTGATTTTTTATTAGGTCTATTTCGTTTTCGGATCTTATTAGTTAATTAGATTGACCGTAATTGAACTTAAATGATATTACATTGTAGAGACTATAATTTTAAAATGACGGTAAGTCTCATTTTATAGTATTATAGTTTTTATAAATACTGATATTCGATATGCGTGTTATATAGACTTATCAGTTTTGATGAGGATTATCTATTGTCTACATTACTTAATTTAAACAAACTGAACCCTAACCACTATCTTATCATCTTAAATAATAAATTGCAGAATATTGCTTTAGGATATCAGTAAACTTAAAATTTTGCATTCACAGTATGACAGCAGAAGCTGAATAAGTGATGCTCATCAGTAATCTTTCAGTGCTAATCATAAGATTTCAAACATATAGAACAGAAGGGTTCCTTCCAGCTATTGTTTTGACATTAAGGAACAGAAAAGAAACCATAAAATGATTTCAAGCGAAAATGAGAAACAACGAAATACGACAGAAATGTGTGAATTAATATAGATGATAATTATTGTAACTAAAAGTGTTTTACATGCAAGCAAAAGTATTAAATTCTATTGCTCAAACGATTATGAAGGTTTCAAAATAAAAACATTTTCTTTAGAATTCCTTTCTTAAAAAGAATATAACATATTCAAGAATTACATTAATTTCATGAAATACACGGAAATAAATAATAATACACAACATACTTCAACCACAGGAGAAATTTCTAAGAATCGTATTGCTATTAGTTTGCAATAAGTATGTAACATAAGTTACGTAGACCAAAATCAGCGGGCATATATTTGATTGTTTCTTTTGCAATAGTAGAATGTACTAGTAATATATTAAAGTCAATATTCTAAAGAAAATAAACAACGAATCCAAACGGACTTGTGATTTTGAACAAGACGTTAAATCGTTCTCGAGCGAATTCTCATTCGAACCACAGCTCGGTCTTTATCGTCCACTCGCGCGTGATCGTGACAAAGCATTTCAGTCTTCGACACGCGACGGTCTTGACGATGACGACTCCTCTAGTGCTGACGATGACGACGGATGTATTAGTATTAATGAGCGACACACACGCGAGAAGACGAGAGTATAATTCAGATTCGTAATGGTCATTCATTACGGGCACGCTGTGTCTACAGAGTGTAATAAGATGCTCCGTGTTCGCAACCGGTAGTTGCGAATTTGAGAATACTAGAAGGCGAGACGTTAGCATTTAAGGACATTAGGTTTTAAACGCACGACAAGAGGAAATTAGAATTCAAGAACACGATATGTGGGTAGTATAAAGTTTAATAAAGGTGGCGTTATTGTGTGAAGAAAAAGTTAATTAATAACAGCAACTTGCAGATGAGAGATAGCCTTGTGTTTTATTATATTTTTTGTTATTTATATGAGTAGATCTAGAGCATGACGAATTTCGCACACTTAGATTAAATGTGCGAAAAACTTTCTTGTACATTGTAAAAGAAAGTTTTACAATGTACAAGGTTCGATATTTAGTAAAATTTAATATGATTTAGTAAAGAAAACAAAAGAGAACGCTGCGTACATTATTCACATAGTAATAACATTTGTATGAAAACAGAAAAAACAGTAGAAAGTAACAGATTCTTCTAAATTATAACTATATTTACAGTGAGTTGGAAAATCGATCTGTGGCTTTATGCTGTTTAAGTTTATAATTTAAATTCAATAATTTATTTCGCAGCTTTTTGTAAAGAGACTTAAACTGAACAGAATCAATAACAAAGAAATTAATCTGAATTTGAGAAATTTTGTCAATTTTATTCGTTTCGTATTTAGGTTTAATTCCAGTGCATATCAATCATTTCGCTTTCTTATTCTTATTTCTTTTATACCTCAAATCTCTTGCCTGGTATTCAAAGCAACTTTCGATAAATCATACAGACTGTGAACTGAACATAAAACGTTAAGGTTCTCAAATCTTGCATTGAATTTGGAGTTCATTGAGTTCATGAAGAAAATGAAATGACGCATGCTGCCTGATTTATTACACCAAGGGAGCAATTGATTTGACTCTGGGTAATGTCTTGAGTCTTGCGATATGTGACCCATAGTTCCTTTGGTCAGTGCAAGTGTTGACAAACTTTAATACTACATTATGTTATTGTTTTAACAATATTTTAGTAGATATATAAATCTATGCGATTATGGTTCACCATCCAAATATTAGAAGAACAACTCCATGATAAATTGTTCTTTTTATAATCTATTTTTATTTCTATTATAATCTCTTTATAACTTAAACAAACAAATAATAATAAAAAGGAAACTATCATATACATAGTAACTTTCTTGACTTACAAGTTTATGTTGACCTGTACTGACTAACTTTAACTACAGTGTAGTTATGTAAACAATTGCATGTGCATTTTAATAATGAATCAACTTATAACGTTTTTTACATACAGTCGTGAAATTAAATTGAGATACCTGTTTGTTGTGATGGAAACAAATAATAACAGAAATTAAATTATATTGATAATACACTTATTTAATTTGAATTTCATCAGCTTAATATTTCAATAAAGTGCAATGCTATATATATTTACATAATGTAAGAATGCAGTCATTAAATGAATCGATTATAATTAGTCAATAAAATAAACTTTAGTAATTAATTTAAATAGGGCTTAAGTAACCAGTGAAATGTTTCAATATAAATAACGTTAAATTAAATTAGACAATATACATAATATATAATTTTAAAACTAAACTAAAACCATTCATCGATCAATATCATCAGTAATTAGCTTAAATTATATTAAATCTAATAAATTTAATAATACCCACCTGCAAAAAGTAGCAGCTTGGCGCATCTTGTACGACCTTGAATGGCAGCTTTCATCAGAGCAGTGAATCCAAGATTGTTACACTGATCGACCTTAATACGTCGAAAATGACGTAATAAGAAACTAATGACGTCATCGTGACCTTTAAATTAAATATAACGTCATATTTCAGCTAGTATTGAATTTACGAACATTATGAACAAGTAAAGCTACAGATAAATTTTATCTGTGTTACCTAATTCATGGATTTATATTGTACATTTTGTACATTTCTTTTCTTCTATTTAAATGCTATTAGTTAAATCTTAGTTGAAATTAAAATTATTGTTTATATAGTGTTAGTCAAGATGTCGAAATATGCCTATTTATCTTTGAAATATTAACTAATAAATCATTAACATTACACAAATAACTAAAAACTGAGAAATTACATATAAATAAAAGGCAAGTTTTGAAAACGTTTGACTAGCTATTAATAATATTTTGACATAGAGCACACACCCCACCCCCCCCCCCTTCTGCTGTCGATTATTATCATTAATATTATAATTAAGTGGTAAATAAAGTAAGACTTTGCAAATGTTATTGTATCACAGTATACATTGTTCCATAATCGATTTTTCTAAAACAAATTCAGCAACATAAAAAGTTCAAAATAATCTATCCAACAACTCCATTCTATCAACGAGTAAATCCTGTATAAAATTGACAAACAAATTATCTCAGAAAAGATTTAAAAAAACTTCCGATACTAACAATAGTTTTACGTCGATGATCGAAACTAAGAAAACACAATAAACTCTTGTTTTGCACCCAAACAAAAGATTCTACCAAGGCACATATTTGCGAATTCATCTTTTTTCTTTTTTCTCTTTCAATGGAAAAACTGTCTGTCGAATTACAGCTGATATAGTATTCAGTAGCTAAAGGCTATAATCGTAGCTTGGGGGATGAGACAACAGAATGTAGGTAGAGACGAATAATGAATTCATGCATTTTTAAACACCACTCAATGCATCGAGAGGCTCGCATGATCGCATTTAATGGCTGATTCTGATCATCCTCAATTCGAAGCAAATGCGTTAAGTATTTGTCAAGGACATTGAAGATTTGAAGCATTAAAATTAGAGGCAGAATACTGGCAGAATTATATGTTGATCTAAATGTTGTTGATACTTCTTCAAAACATATTTATTAAACTTTAAATTTGCTTTTTAGTGGTCCAAATACTTTTGGAAAATATATTTGGAAAATGTTTTGAAAAAATGCCTTTTTGTCAAGCAGTGCAACTGTAAGATTTAGGATGGAAGTTTATCTTATTTACATTGATGGCCGTCGTTAAATTTTAATATGATCTTTCAATAGGCTGTTGTAAAACATATCCAATATAGCAATTCTAGAATTAAAGCATTTGATATAAATATAATAATTAATGT
>JAQIXG010002735.1:0-16795 GCA_034700105.1 Oconnorella tubifera | reverse complement strand
GGGGTTACTGATAAAGTCCCAGTTAGAGTAACCCCTAAAATTTGAATCTGCGATACTCTCGGGATAAGTTGTCCATGAACGGTTATATCAGTTGAAGAGAGATTATACCTAGTCCTATGAAATATAATCTCTTGGCATTTGTTGCGATTGAGCGGAATATTATTTTTCTCGACCCAATCGCAGATAGATATAAATTCTCTATAGATTGTAATCTCATTATCAGAGGGAACTAGTAGGTATGTATCATCAGCGTATGCCGGCATGTGGCTGAGATCTGAGACAGGTTGAAAGTCACGTCCATTAAGAACAAATACAGCAGGGCCTAAAGCGGAGACGGCACTAGCTGTTATCGGGAGAAGATGAAGTTACTGTAAGTTATCAAGTACTCCATGTCAGAAAAACTTCATCTGTCAATTCTTTTGCAAAGACTTCTGTCCACTCCTTTTTAAATTCTGTGGGCTATCTTGAATCATAAGAAATCAATTTCTCAAGCATTATAGTCATTGTTTTTTTTTCATTAACGGTCCACAATCTATCTCGCCTACTGGGAAAATTATATTATGAATTAATTTGTTATAAATAATAAATAACGTTTAAATTAATATTGTGAATTATAATAAAATTTATTTATTTATTTATTATTTATTTTATTATTTGTTTTATTACTTAATTTTTTTAAATATTATTTTTTATTTAAATTTATCATTTTTGTTTTATAATGTTAATTATTATTTTTAATTATTTTTGCATTATTTACATTATATTACATCATTTAGTATTCATTTAATTATTTATTTAATTATTATTTTAATATTTCAAATTATTTTGTCTATTTTTATTTTATTTCTTATTTGAATTTTAATCATTATTTTTAATTATTTTACATTATTTACATTACATAACATTACAGTGTATATTGCATCATTTATATTAAAGTAAAAAAAATTACATTATTTTAATTTTTTTTTCTTAATTTTATTATTTTATTACAAATTATTTTATTTATTTTATGCGTTTATTTAAAAATTGTATAAATTTCAGTAACAAGCGAGATCCCCACTAGGCGAGATTCCCAGTAAGCGATATAGCCAGTTGTCGAGATTCCCAGTAGGCGAAATCTGAGTAAGCGAGTTACACACTAGGCGAGTTGACTTGCACCTGAGCTGAGATCTAGTGGCAGATCATGCCAAAGATTCTTAGGTTGGTTGATCAGCAAAAGATTTTATTACATTATAAAAGCAAGAAGCCTGTGATGTTGTTATAACATTTTTGAATGAACGGCTTTGTAAATATGATGAGGGATGATGTGTCACCCTTTATCAAACATTTTTTAACAGGGGTAATGTTTCTATAGAGTAGGTTCTTTCCAGCTTAGAATGTTCTAGTTTCGATCAAAAATTCAGGAGTGATACAAAGTTTATTCAGAGTAAATGAGCAAAAGATAGATATAGGCTAAGAGGGGAATGCTTATCAAGAAGTAAAGATCAAGTAAAAGAAACTTGCCTTGAAAATCCATTAACATAGGCCTATATTGAATAAAGAACTGAGGGCAGGATTGTAAAAAGGAATGTTAATGGATTTTATATTTCTTAGACATTTAACAATGAAAAGGGCTCTAGAAGGACATGATTACGGAAAGAATAAAAAAATCTGCAAATGATCCGAGAGAGAAGGACATGTAAAACGAACATTGCTGATAAAGCAAGAATTGTCACGGGTTATAAAGAGGGAAGAGTGTGGCTTATGCTATTTGAGGACGAGGAAGGAATGTGTGTGGGGAATTAAACATGTTGAAGAATGAGAGAATGTATGACACGTGTGCATTAACTAATATTAACTTAAAATTCTTTAAATTGTTTATGTTATTAGGCATTCTGCCAAAACAATACGGCCCCGATTTTAAAATCTATCATCAAATGGTACTTAGTGTTCTGAAAGAGTTTGGATATGGTACAGTTCAGATGGAAGCAAAGATTCACGCAGAAGCTGAAGAATTGATTGGTATAGTAAACAAGTTAAATGGCAAAACAATTTCTTCTGTACAGATGTTTTCTATGTGTGCACTGGATGTTATTGCAAGTATAATGTTTGGTCAGCGATTTGGTCAAACGAATGAAACTCTACAAACACTATCCAATCTTATGCGAACCGATGGAACTAATAAACTCGTTCACTTGAATTTCTATCAGTGTCTACGATTTTTGCCGAGCTATAAAAATGTCATTAAAACTTCCATAGAAAAGAACATGGCTCAATTCGCAATCGTCGAGGAAGAGCTTAAAAAATGCGTTTCAAGCAGCGATGATAGCTTTGCCAAGAGATTTATCGAGCGTCAGGGCGATACATACAACTACAAGGAAACATTGTTCATTATCAGAGAACTGATATCAGTTGGATCTGGAACTGTGTCCCACACCATGCAATGGACCATGGTAATGATGGCTAATAATCAAGACATGCAGAAAACCATACAGCAGGAAATAGACTCAGTTCTCGCAGATGGGCGCCTTGTGTCAATGAATGATATGATCAACCTACCACACGTAGAAGCTGCTATTCTAGAGGTAATGCGCCTAAAGACTGTTGTTCCACTTGGGGTTCAACATCAAGCACTAGAAGACACAGAAGTTGAGGGATACTTTATAGCAAAGAACACAATTGTAAGGATTGCAATTGAGCATGATTTTCATTTAGAAGTAGTTATTAACTTATTCGTTGTAAAAATGAAAATCATAATTATTATTCGAATGGTCAGTATCACTAGCATTAGCATCATTATCACTAATGTAATCATGATTGTCAGCATTGCATTCATAATTACAATCCTTAATATTTCCTGTTCAGTAACTGCTCTTACTAGCATCTGCGCTATTTTGAAATAAAAATATGCGCAATAATCATTCTATGCAGTTTTCTAGTTACTTGCTTTTTGAACGTGATGCATTGTTTACGATTTAATTTGATTACTTTGCTGTTAAAACGATTTCTAGTATAAAACTATAATTTTTGTCATCATTGCTGTAAATTATTTTAGGTAGTTACTTGTTTCCATAGCGTAAACAGAGATCCTAAGATGTGGCATGAACCGTCAGAGTTCAAACCTGAACGTTTCTTGGATGCCGATGGAAAGGTGTTTGGAAGAGATCGTATTATTCCTTTCTCTCTAGGTGAATTTTATTTATTTAATTTAAACGTTATTTACATGAAAAGAGCTTATTTAAAACGTTATTATAAATAAATATATGTATTTAACACAATGTCTCAAATTTTTGGGACATACCGATTTTGATTCGGCAATCGGTTCGGCCGAGTGCTCGGCAACATATCGGATTTGGTTAAACAATAGGCCCGAGTGTAGAATAGTACACTTCAGGCATTCCTGTTGTTTTAAGGCTAGCCTTTATTTGGGCTCTCAGAGGTTAACCGTATAGCCAGTTAACCGACCGTTACATGGTAACCAGATGTTAATTGCCACGGTCAATGAATTAACCCTGCCGTTTAAATTCAGATGTACGTTAATAATAGCGATCACAAAACAGCGATGCACAAATTCGCGATGCATCAAAATAGCGATCATCAAAACAGCAATGTATTCAAAATAAAACTTTTCATTTAAATTTGGAATAAAATAAGCGATGTATTATAGAAAACTAAAACTTAGATTTAACTCATTAAAGAGTAATGTTAAATGTGAAGACCCATGTTATGTCCAATTCCACGAAGATAATCCAATATTACTGTTATCGATGACGATGTTTTTGATTCTTTCTGCAGTTTCCTTGTAGATTCTTCGAGATGAATTTGGTCGTTGGCCTGAGATGTACTGTTCGATTTTTATCAAACCAAATCCATCTCGAAGAATCTACAAGAAAACTGCAGAAAGAATCAAAAACATCGTCATTGATTATTCCAATCGACCAATATTGGATTATCTTCGTGGAATTGGACATAACTAGGATCTTCACGTTAACATTACTCTTTCATGAGTTAAATCTAAGTTTTAATTTGATATAATAAATTGCTTATTTTATTCCATATTTAAATAAAAAGTTTTACATTGAATACATCGCTTTTTATTTATTTAATTCCATATTTAAATAAAAAGTTTTTTATAATACATCGCTGTTTTGATCATCGCTATTTTGATGCATCGCGATTACGTACATCGCTATTTTGTGATCGCGGTTTTGTGATCGCTGTTTTGTGATCGATATTATTAACGTAAATCTAAATTCATTTATGAATAGCTTTGTCTAGGATTATCTCCGTATCTATTTTTATACTGATTTACTAATCAGTATAAAAATAGATACGTATGTTTTGAAATGGTATCAAAATGTCTCTTCATTTGAAAAAGGAAACGGAATGAATAATACTGAGTTCAGATACAATAGATCAATAATTTTGATACAAAGGTAAAGTAAAAGGTAAAGGTCGACCCAGACATACATCCGGGAGCATGAGCTGTTAGCAAGCTCACGTCTCGTTGACTACGGCATAATGAGGTGGGATAGTCACTCCTCTTCCTCGCTGCCTCACCTTTCTACCGACTAAATAGTCAGTGTACTCATTTAGAGCTGAGTCAACTCAGAAGCGGCCAGTTAGGAGATTGTGAGAAAAACTCACCTCTCATGGGAATCGAAACCACAACCTCTGGATCCGCAGGCCAGTGTGCTAACCACTAGACCATGCTCGCTTCCTAGCTTTGATACAGTAGTGATTTAAATAGGCTTCTGTTTAAGCAGAAAAATTTCAAATGTCTGTTTACTGTCTATTATTGCATTTTTTATGCTATAGTATCGACCTCATTGCATTTTGTTTCTTTGATTTTTAGTATATATTTAATTACTTAATGCATTAATAAATAAAATGCTGGTTATTATTTAATGTCTGAATATTTTGAAATTTTTACTTTCGTAATATGTTATAGTATAATTCTGATTATTTTAACGCATTGATTACTTATGCAGGAAAGCGCAGATGTCTCGGTGAGTTCCTCGCTCGTCAAGAAATCTTCATCTTCTTTACAACACTGGTTCAACACTTTGACATTCTTCCACCTGATGGTCAGCAAGCCGTGGAGTCAAAGGATACTTTCAACAATGGCAACAGAGTGTTGGCATTTGAAATAAAAATGAGTCCTCGCAAAAATAAGCCAGGAACCATAATTTAACAAGGCAATGACACATAATCAAATATCATAACGCATTGACGAATCGTATTAATTAATTTGAATTTTCATGATTAGCTTACATTTAAAAGAATCGCTTTTTAAATGACGATTTTAGTTATAAAATTATGGTTCACCTCTATTTTGTCGGGTGTCATTTGCTCGGGTTACAGTTACTCGTGTACGCATTCCCGGAAGGTCAATTTCTCTGGTGGCATTTACTCGGGTTACAATTAGTCGGTAATACATTTTAACTTGACCTACACTTACTCGGCCTACAGTTTTTTCAGATAATTAGAAATAAGATTAATAAACCATTAATTCGAGTTTTGAACAAGTATAATTAACTAACAAGCTAAAATTATGTCACTAGTCTCACTTCATATTACGACTGGAACGACGACACCAAGCTGCTTTTTTGCACACTTTTTTCTACGTCTTTAACATATTCGAAGTTATGATATATTACTGTAGATTTTCCCTTCATGAAGCACAGCAGGCGATACCCGTGTTATTCTTGTCTAATTCATGAATATTTTAAAGCAGAAAGTCATCCAGTATGTATGTAACTCTTCAACAACTCTCAAGCATTAACCATTTCCCTATTGAGTAACTCGCCTACTGTGATCTCACCAACTGGGAATCTCATCTACTGGGGCTCTCGCCTACTACTGAAATTTATACCAATTTTTTTAATAAATGAGTAAAATAAATAAAATAATTTATTATAAATAAATAATCAAATTAAGAAAACAAATTAAAATAATGTAATTATTTTAATGTAAATGATGTAATTTAATGTGATGTAATGTAATGTAAATAATGAAAAATTTAAAATAAAAATTTAAATAAAAATAATAAGTTTAAATAAAAAATAATATTTTAAAAATTTTGTCTTCAAGGCAGCTTTATTGTGTCCTATTATTCCGAAGTGTAGCCATTCCAAACTAATGTTTTATCTACTCAATTTTGTTTTAATCAAAACTTTGGGAGTGAAGTCCCGTGGTAACTTAAAAAAAACATAGAGAAAGTTAAAAGTTTCAACGTGTATTGCAAATTAAAATGTTGACAGACGCTCAAGCATTTAAAAAACCAATGTAATGTAAAATGTAAAATAAATATCTGCATCTTGATATTGTTATAGAAACAGAGCTTACTTTTAAAGAACATATCAATGAAAACATCAATAATGGTTATCAAAAAATTGTAATTATTAATAGAAAATTGAAAAATGTAGATAAGTTTTTGTCTTAACAATTTATGAAAGCATGGTTAGGGGCAACCTTGAATTTTGCTAATGCCATTTGGCATCCATATTATAGAAAAGGATTAATGAAAGACATTGAAAAATCTCAAAAGCCTGCCACTAAGCTAGTTAATGGTATCCAAAATAAATCTCATAAAGAATGCATATAGTATTTAAAACTACTGCACTTAAATTTCGATGAACTAGAGGTGACAAGATTGGAGTTTTTAAACTTGTTAATGTCTACTCTGACAATATTATTTAAAAGTGCAGTAATATCAGGACATGTGGTAATTTCTTACACCTAAAAACTGAACATTGTAAATACAATATAGGAAAATATTCTTTTACTAGCAGATTTGTTTTCTTATGGAACTTTTTACCTCATAGCTATCAATTCTAACTCAATAAACAGCTCTAAGTCTAATTTAGACAAACATTGGGTCAATGTGGATTTATATTACGACAAGTGGAAAGCCGGTCCACGGACGTGGGTGGAAGAGTTCTAGAATCGGAAAGAACTTAACCTGACCTAATGATAATCAAACGTAACCTAGCATAACGTAAACCAACGATTACCTAACGATAAATATAACGGTAATCTTTATATTATATAATGCTATTCGAGTGAGCGGAGAAGGAGAGTGCATGAAATTTATTATAGAGATATGAACAATCATATACAGTGTATTATAACATTTTAAATGTGCGCCGCCACATGACGAATAAATATTATATAATGTTATTCGAGTGAACGGAGGATAGTCAATGAATTTTACATAATAGATTACGAGGTTGATATAATGGAGAGTTAATAATTAAATATTAATTCTATTTTATTTGTTTATATATGAATTTCATGTCTCTATGTTTATTGATGTTTGTTGATGTTTAATATGAATTGTAAAATTTATATTAATTTATGTTTATTGTATATTGGATGTTTTCGCTACGATGTGGACATGAGACAAGTCGCTTACTTCCATATTCCACGTTACGTTTCTGTGTGTTCATGTCTGGACAAGGAGCAACTTATAATCATTATAGGACAAATTTCATTGACTATTTAATATAATAATAAAAATCTACATGTAGGCCTATTAATAAAATAATTAAAGAAACAACGCATAATTTATAGTGTATTTTACACCGCAATTACACAGTCAATCGTTTGTTTTAGTGTACTTTAATTACTTCTAAAACTTAATTAGTATTATAATTCTTGATCTCTATCGAAGGCCATCGTGGAGGCCTAAATTTTATTAAGTAATGCCAGACGTGCAAACTTGACATATTTATTACATTTTTTTGCTGATTTATTGTTTAATTATCACTTACTATCTATGAATTTTAAGCGAAAAGATTTAAGCAGAAATATTGTAGTTTATTAAAACCGGTTATTGTATCGATCATTTAAGTGCTGATAAAGCTTTAAACAAAAACAGTTTCGATGTGTTTCCTCTGTTCCGAAATGCGTTTATACAAGTAGGCCTATGTGAAAATCTCCATCAAGACTTCATGTATTAAATACAGAGAACATTATTCATTACGTTGAGATTAGTCGAATTTAAATTCTAAGCTTTTAATATTAAAAAACTTCATTGTTGTTGAACGCATAGAAATATCGAAGTGATATTAATTAAATGCGACTAAATTTCATCATTTTTCAACTGACGAAAAATGGCGAAATAAACAATTTGGCTTCATGTCCATTTTCTAGTGTTTTGAAGCATTGTCTATTCTGTATGATATCAATGTCAAGATTATTTGTTTGTGTAATTATAGACATTTGATTTATTGCAACTAAATTTGAATTCTTTGAACTTAAACGTAATAATATTATTTAATGAATGATTAGCACATGAATAATTTAAACTTGTCAGGTCAATGGCACATAATTAATATAATTTCAATAAATGATGTCACATCGATAGCATTACAACTAGCTGTTGTATTGTTTAGCATACAGATTGCATCAATTGTAATATTAACTTGTAACTCATTTAACAAGTGATAATTAAATTATTGAAACTGATCAACTTAATAGAGCGTTAGAAGTATTCTAGTAACGTTTCACTGCTGTCTAGCAGATATGCGATATTGTGTTAAATTAAATGTTTTAATTAATGAACTGCTTGTTACTCTAACTGCTTGCATTTCCACTAGCTATTAGAAATAAATAAGCCTACAGCATGGAAGACATACTAGATATAATGAACTCCAATAGATCATTAGTTGTTTTCGTGACAATTTTCTTTGTCACCTATTGGACTATAAAGACTTTGAAGCGACCTAGGAGACGTCTGCCGCCTAGCGTGCGCTCTGTTCCAATACTTGGCTCTTGGCCCTTTATGTCCAAATTGGTCGAGTTTCCGGAGTTTCTGTTAAAGACATCACAGAGACTAGGACCTGTCTTTAGTATATATCTCGGATCAAGGTTTGTTTAGACGAATGTTGAAAATTGACATTAAGTTATGGGCTATGCGCATGTTTTTTGATAGTTTTTCTGCATGGATTCATTAGAAGTAAGAGAATTTGAATAAGAATAAGACAATTTGATTTAATAAAAGCAATATAAAAATGAATGTAGTAGTTTGAATAGGTATGGCAAATTAAAATAAACATAGGGTGGCATATGGTTAAGTAATAAAGACAAATAGATCTTATATTCAGTTTAGCAAGCTGTTATAATGGCTTTATGATGGTAGTTTTAAAAGTTCAATTTCATATTGATTGAATATTTGGCAATGATGACGAATGTTAACTTTTACTAGGCATTGGGTGATACTGAACAGCATAGATGTTATACAAGAAGCTCTTGTCAAACGTTCACAAGTTTTCGCAGGTCGCGGTAATGATATGCTTACAGACTACACATTCAATCCTAAATATTTTGGTAAATTTTTCTTTAACAATATCTTAAAAATAATTTTTATGAATATTTGAAGCGGGTTTTTCTATAGACCTAAGTTTATTTTCTTTGTATTTGTTCGAACTAGAGCTTTAACTTTTGAATCAATTTAAACATAATGTCACTGGTATCGTTTTAATTGTTTATTTGGACACAACGCTTCTTTTCATTTTTAGTAATCAAAATAGGAAGCTAGGAATGCATACAAACAACATACAACTGCACTGACCTTATTTTCACCTTGGATCATCAAACTTACACAAAACACAACTGAAGTTAACAAAATATAAATTACATATTTGTAAGTTTAATTAGAAGATTACCAAGAATATAACAACATTATCAATATAATAAACATATTTTTCGATATAAATCATATCAATTAAAATTCCCTTCTTAATATCTTTATTGGTTGATTTCTGTGATTAGATGGGTGTATTTATCAGAATGTGTTAGATCCTTTTTTTCGTCTTTTTTTATGAACGAATCCATTTTATTTACATACAATCAACGTACACAACAATAATATCAAATTAAAATGAGAAAAGTTAATGTTAATAACACTAAATAGTAAAAGAAGGGGACCAAACACAGGCTTCAAGGTTCCATCGACTCAAATCACCACTCGAGAGACTAAACAAATATTCACGTAACAAATTATCAAGTGATTTGAAACATGCAAAGAGAATGTAGTTCTTATTATATAGATTATATACTTCCATTCTAAATTAATGATGATTGTGATGACGATGATTATGATAATCATGATATTGACATCATTATTATCTCTTAGTAATATTCTAACAGCTGTGAATCTTTTCACCATTAGTTCATATACTGTATATTTATCTTACATTGTAAATGAACGTTTTTATCATTATCAGCTTTGCACCGTTTGCTATCTAAATCGCATAGCATATGCATCTCATCCGCCTTATATGCACAAAATGATCGCTACCGTTTTTCAGGCATTCCTATTATGGAATTCACATTTCGTCAAAACCACGCAATTACACAGTGGCACGCTGAATAGTCGCCAGGGTCAGTACCGATGCAGTATCCATATATACGACGGGGGGTCTGAAAGTCATGAGCTCTACTCAATAAGAAAAAAGCTAATTGTCTATAAACGTAAAATTGTATTTATATATAAAAGAATATGTTACTGACTTAAATGTAAAGTTTGGAGTCATTCAATTCATTACTTTTAGACATAGTTGCCATGGCGCGCGATGCACTTTACCGTCTGTTACGCCAATTGTTAAATCTACTTGTCAAGAATTCTGATGAGCTCTGTCTCACTCATGCTCTGATTGCAACTTTCACTGCTTCATCACTGTCAAATTTCTCAAGAAGGCTAAAAAAGCCTAAAGAAAA
Organism: Oconnorella tubifera; assembly: GCA_034700105.1. Lineage (NCBI taxonomy): Eukaryota > Metazoa > Annelida > Clitellata > Enchytraeida > Enchytraeidae > Oconnorella > Oconnorella tubifera. Next base: position 6,091 of record JAQIXG010002735.1, on the reverse strand, counting down.
TCATATATAATGAACTGGCCTACAGAATATTTATCTGTACCACGACAATTCTCTTCCGCACACCACACATATCACAGCTTCTGAAATCGCTGTGAAAGGATGGACTGTTTTACTGCACCCCCCCGTGCAGCCCTGATCTAGTCCAGTCGGATTCTCTCTTGCTTGGTTCCCTGAAAGACTACCTATGACCATTCAAATTCGACAGCGATGAAGCTCTCAGTTGCAATCAGAGCGTGGGTGAGACAGTGCTCATCAGAATTCTTCACAAGTGGATTTGACAATTGGCAGAACAGATGGTCGGAGTGTGTCGAGCACCGTGGCGACTATGTCGAAATGTAATGAATCAAAGGACATCAAACGTTACATTTTAATTAGTAACGTCTTACTTTATACACGAGTAAAATTTGAAGACGTTAAGTCAATTAGTTTTTTTGTTATTGAGTAGGTCTCAAGACTTTCGGACCGACCCTCGTAGATAAACTTAATATATAGGATTACCCTATAAACCACAATAAACTTTTCTGATATCAGGAATTTTGCAGAAACAGTACGGGCCTGATTATCGAAAATATCATCAATTGGTACTTAGTGTCTTCAAAGAGTTTGGATATGGTACAGTCCAGATGGAAGAACAGATTCATTCAGAAGCAGAGGAATTGATTAGTATAGTTAAAAAGTTAAACGGCAAAACAATTTCTTCTGTGCAGCTATTCTCTATGTGTGCACTGGATGTTATTGCAAGCATGATGTTTTGCAAAGAGATTTGGTCAGGAGAGCGAAGATCTAAAAAGAATATCAAGTTTTCCGATGAATGTTGGAGCTAATAAATTGCATCATGTCAATTTCTATCAATTTCTTCGGTTTCTACCAAGTTACAGAAATGTCATTAATACTGAAATAAAAAAGAACATGAATCTGCTTTTGATCGTCGAGGAAGAACTTAAAAAATGCGTGTCAAGCAGCCATGAGAGCTTTGTCAAACGATTTGTGGAGCGTCAGGGGGATACATATTGCCACAACGAAACATTATTCTTAATCAGAGAACTAATGGATGTCGGATCTTTCACTGTGTCTCATACCATGCAGTGGGCCATGTTAATGATGGCTAATAATCAAGACATGCAGAAAATCATTCAGCAAGAAATAGACTCAGTTCTCACAGATGGGCGCCTTGTGTCAATGAATGATATGATCAACTTACCACACGTAGAAGCTGCTATTCTAGAGGTGATGCGCCTGAAATTTGTTGTTCCAATCGGGGTTCCACATCAAGCACTAGAAGACACCGAAGTTGGAGGATACTTTATTGCAAAGAACACTATTGTAAGAATGTCTCGTGAACTATTTTTTATTAGCAGTGTTGTTGCTTACTTTACTATCGTATTATTGATAACTGCCTATAGTTTTCTCAATTTACTGTTATTAATTTTCTATTGCTTTAATCAACAACAGTGTAACTAACTATTCTGGCTAGTAGTAGCAAATTTTATTTTCCAGCAATATCCACACAATATAATGCAATGTTCAATATACGTGGACATTGCTAGGAGGCTGCCACGGAGACTTGATGTCTATCTAGCTGGCCGCTTAACAATTGTCAATTTCGAAGAAGAATTTCGAAATATACAATTATAGAAAATAAACGAAAATTAATAAAGTTCATTGACTTTAACAATGAATACTTTCAATTCTTTTGAAATAATCATACAATTTAACAGTAAATTATACATGAAAATATAATTACAGACAAATAATTAATACACTGCACTAATAATTCACAATTATTTACTATGTACAAGATAACTATTTGCGAAATTGATCTCAAACGTCATTATTCTCATCTTTATTTTTTCGTTACACTGTTATTGTTACAGAATAGGATCTCGACAAATTCAGGAAAATACAGCATCTAGGTCATAAAGTTATTATTTATCTACGCTCTTTTATAATTATATACAAAGTATAATGTTTATATTTATTATATGTTTCCTAAAACATATTATATATTTTAAAAAATAATTCTGATTTAGTTAAAGGAAAGAGACATTTTGTCACTTCTCATTTGACTGTTGGCTTTTAATAATTATAATTGTGTTCATGATTATCTGTACAGTAAAAAATTGAATAACACGTTTTTGCATTACAGGAAGTTTTTATCAGATTTTTTCAAAAGTGCTATAATTATGATTGTATCTACTTTTTTAAAGTTAGGGCATATAACTATAGATGACATAATTACATTGATATTAGACTTTTTGACCTATTGATAATTTTAATTATTGGGCATATTTTAGTTCTAGCCACAATGAAAATATTTTATGCAAGTTGTTTTGAAAGTTAATTGACGCCCCAAGGATTTATATGCTCGTGTTTTCAATAGCTTCCTAACTTGGAACATTATCATTATCTAAATATAATGTTCCGAACAGTGCAGAAATCTTATTTTATTGCGTGAAAATTTCTTTGGATTATTTTTGCTTTGCATGTTAACTTTCAAATATGTATTTATAGCTTTATATTACTTTTTAATTAGTATTCGTTATTATTTACATTTTCAGTTTTTCCTTTGCTAAACAAATTTTTTTTATCAATGTAACTGTTTATTGTTAAGTCAATATTGATTGGAAAAACTGAGCAGCTAATACGTTACGTTTTGAAATAAATGCTTGTAGGTGGTTACAAGTCTTCACAGCGTAAACAGAGATCCCAAGATGTGGCATGAAGCGTCAGAGTTCAGACCTGAACGTTTCTTGGATGCTGAGGGGAAAGTGTTTGGAAGAGATCGTATTATTCCTTTTTCTTTGGGTCAGCGTTATTTCTTTAATCATGGTAATGGTCACGGAATGAATTAAGGCACATTGAATCAATTTTAAATAAAAGATTTCTGAGTGAAAATGACTACTATCACTATAGAAAGTTAGGTTTTCCTAGGTTTAAATTATTTGATTTTAATGTTTATATATACTAAATTCTACTTTATGCGATTTCGAGCGTCTCTCTACCGGCGATTAAAATTATTTCTGCAGCGAGCTAATAAAAGTTGTTCCAGGTTCATTTCAGCGCTGCGCGTTCACTAGGCCATCCAGCTTCGTCACCCCTCCCCCACCCCCTCTCCCACTCCCCTCATGTGTGGTCTATTGAATTCTAAAATAGGTAAAACTGGCGCACGCATTGCGCATTACTCGCATAGATGCACAAAGAGCAAATAATATTATTGTATTATAGTCTAATATATAAAGTTATCAAAGGCGCCTTAGAGAGATCTGTGAAGATTGATGTTCCTCTAATTTATGAGAGCAAGTTGCTTTACTTAAGAAATCTGTATTTAATATGTTTCAATAAAGTTAGTGTTTTCTGTTTATTAAGCGTATGACCAATTTAATATTTTTTATTGGTATGTGGATCACCGGATATTTGATCACCATTTTAAAGTTAAAACACAAAAACCTTTTTTTGGTTGGGCAGGGTATAGCAAAAGCGTACGTACTTATGGTTAAACACTTAGGGTTAAGTTATTGTTGCGATAAATTGTTCGTTGATCACATTACTACTTGTCAAATTTCGACAGTGATCATAATTTCGATAATCAGATCTCCAGTGATTAAAACTCATATAACCATTTTATTCTTTACGCAGGAAAGCGCAGATGTCTCGGTGAGTTCCTCGCTCGTCAAGAAATCTTCATCTTCTTTACAACACTGGTTCAACACTTTGACATTCTTCCACCTGATGGTCAGCAAGCCGTGGACTCAAAGGATACTTTCAATACAGGCAACAGAGTGTCTGCATTTGAAGTAAAAATGACTGCTCGTAAGAAATAAGTCACATAATAAACTCTAACACTCAATAGTCAGATATATTGCGCGACTTAATGATCAAATTGTGATCTATTGGATGAGAGCATTATCTTAAACGTGTTAGTTCCTTAAAACCAAAAAAACAAGCTGTTCTATTAAAATCGACTGGAAATATTTAATGAGATTAATTGATTGATTAATTATCGTTATGTTAAATAAGAAAATCAGTTATTTGCATAATGTTTAATTTCAATATTATTTTTCGTAAATTTATGATGTGAATAAAATGCTTTGAATAACTTTAAATAAGGTAATAGCTTCAGTTTATAACAGCCTATTCGCTGTGAAATTATATATACTGCACATTATACGCGTGTTATAATAAACGGTAGAACTGTGTTATTGTTATTTGAAATTTTAAAAACTATCAAATTTATTTTGCTATCAAAATATCCTATTTACAGTTGAATAGTTCTTATCAAATTAATATATCATCTTATAAAAATGTTGCAATATGGTATTTGACTAACGCCTTTACAAAATGGCAGGGTATATGACACTACCTTAAAATTCTACATTGTGTTGTTCACTTAGAATTTTTTGCTCTGGCTAGAAAGTTTCAACTTCACTCTCTACATGTTCCCCTCAAATTTAAAATGATAAACATGTCAATTCGTTTAAAAAAATATATTACTGCAAGTAAAATAATCGCACTCTTTTAAAACATCACAGTATATGACTTGAATGATAGACAAATATTCAGCAGCGTTAAAATACAACTTTCAATAAGTAAGATCAACAAGTTATTTTTTTAAGATATTCCATTAGAAGACAACTCTGAGCTCACCGGACACAGTTCAAAGAACACCTCAGTCGAGAGACTCTTTAATCTAAACAATTAACAATAAAATATTTTTCATTTATCGTTTGTTGTTTAACAATAAATTAAAGAGTTCCCTATAGTTAAGACCAACATCAGTACATCGGAGTATATTAAACACCATCAGCAAACTTTACACTAGCAGCGCAACCCCCAATAGGTCACTAAATAGAATAGCAAAAATTGTGAGGCCAAGCACGGAACCTTGAATCACTCCATTGATTTATAGGCAGGATTAACAACCAGCGTTGTTAAATAAGGCGGCTTAAGTTAACACCTCATGGGTAATAAATTATAGTAATAACAATTGAAAAACATTTACCATATTTAGATTTACTTTGAGCGTTACTCGGCTGAATCAAAACTTGACGTGAAGTGACGATTTTACATAATGATAAATGAATAATTTTATGATGCACCGGTAACTGAACTCGCGATTATTGATTCGATGACAGCTGGTCTGTACTAACCGGCCTATGCAACAGTAGATTTACATGCAACTGACTATTTGGCCAAAGGTAAGAGAAATAAAGTTTATAGTTAATAAAATAAACGGCTGCACCGCATCATGGCGATGCTGCAAAAGGTCAGTGTTGTTGCAAGGCTCGGCTATGAATGGTATAACAGTGGTATCGTTGGAAACAAAATCGTGCAGTATATTACTATCACGAATACAATATGGCAACAGACCTGGTTTGAACTGGTGAAAACCAAGCTGTCCAAAGTATCTTATTCTACCAATGCAAGGTAACGTTCTTTCGCAATGAACCTAACTGATTACGTTCCAAAGGCTTAGCTAAGGAAGTTACTTTAATGTTTTACCCTTTCATGGTGCAATTTCGTATTTGCCACGCAGTTATTCAAGAAGCTACAGAAACAGTAGAAATAAGCAAAATATCCAAAACACTATATAATATTTTCTGACGCTTTACATGATTTAAAACCGTTTAAACTTGAAGAGAACAAACACGAAGTTACATATTTAACAAAGTTTAAAGTCGACAATTTATAAAAACACTGTATATTTGTCTATTGAATATTTTCATAGCCTCATCATTAAAATTGTGTTTTATTCTTATTATTTGCAAGTTCTATATATAAATTAATGTTTATGTAAGAAATGTCGTAGTTGTCAAGTAGGTCGTTAATACAGGCCAGTTGTTGTCGATTAAATGTTCGAGCATCAAATAACTTATAGATATTTCTATCGTGAAGGTTGCTTAGTACAGACCAGTTGTTATAGGTTCACTGATAACCCATCCCCGATTATATGAACATTGTTTTTCAGTGTCGTAAAATCTTTATTCACAGAAGATTTCATTTAGGAAGCAAAGCCCCGTTATTATGTATCCCAACAAGCAGTGGCGTAGCGAGGGTTTATGTCGCCCGGGGCGAAAATAATAATTTGGCGCCC
>JAQIXG010002734.1:0-16796 GCA_034700105.1 Oconnorella tubifera | reverse complement strand
CCCCTCTTAATGGATACTCCTTAACTTGTTTCGAAATCTCTTACATTTTTATTATCATTGAAAAATTATCCAATTCGGTTTTTTTTATTTGGGAATCTCGCCCTCCTACCCCCCGCCCTCCCCCTCCCTGAAAGTTTTAAATTAATAGCCTAATTTTAGGCTATTCATTTAATGACTTTTTTTTCCGCGCGAAAGTCATTTAAGCTGAAACTGGAAGAGAAGAATCATCTGCGCTTTGTCTTAGAGAAGCTGAGATGTGACCAAAGCTGAACCTGGAAGAGTAAAGTACTCTTTGTCTAGAGCTGCTTTAAAATAATCAACGCAGAACCTGGAAGATCAGAATCATCTTGTCTTTGTCATAGAGCCGCGAGATTGTCTTTCAAGCTGAAACTGGGAGGATATATGCTTTGAGAATTATGGTCCACACTACATTGCAGTCGAGTACCTAGAGTATTCTCTGTTCATACAGCGAACAGTGCCGGATTTAGACCTTGGGGGGCCTGAAGCACTTCTGCGAAAGGGGGCCCCAAAAATCAGAAATCACAAATTTTTTTATAATGCCACATCGAACATCTCACACGTGGTGTTGATTTTTAAAGTGAGAACCTCTTTTTATCACTATTTTTAATATTCAATTGTGTCCAATTGTACAACAAATATTATCATTGAAAAAAAATTCTTTAAATCTCGGGGGGCCCCCATTGATCGGGGGGCCCTCAGCACGTGCTGCAAGTGCTTCAATGTAAATCCGGCCCTGACAACGAATGTTGCTTTCAATTATTGAAAATAATAATATATGTGCACGTGTACACTTATATTATATTGTCTTCTGATAGTCTGAAAAGTTAATTTTTTACGAAGTATGCTTTCAAATAGTAGCATAGATATTAATAAGTACTTGGTACCTTATCAGACAACCGTACAAATGATTTAAGTAATTAGATAGAAAAGAGCAGACTGGTTATGTCAATTTACATATTCGATACTGCAGATGGTCGTCGGGTAAAGTCGTCTGATGCGAAATTCTGACATACCAGCGAATGCATCCCTGGCACACGAGGGTTTCTCAACAGCAAGTCAGTCGTTTTGAATACTTGGCTACGAGGAACCTATTGTCGATCAGAGTGTCGCATTACTTAGGCCTGAGTATAACTGATACCTCGTCGGAGCTTTTTCTGATCTGAGAATATGATTACATGTAAATCTGAGCATTTCTAAAGTTATGGTATGCTTGACTCATAACCATTTTTTGAGTTTCAAAGTCAGTCATTGAGTTTGATCAGTGAGTAATTTGGGATTTGAGTTAAAATAAGTTTCAGTCATATCAGGTTCTGAAAGAAACTCTGTGCGAAAGATACGAGCGAATTCAAGTGATTATCTCTTATTGACTTGTGGGCTGAACTCGTTGATTCAGTTGTTGATTTAGCGTGTAGTACTGTCAACTGAGAGATTTATGCATTTTAAAATATATAGAAAATGTACATTGAAATGTACAATGTACATTCAAGGCCTTGGCCTTGAGAGTCCAAGTCCTTGGCCTTGGCGTTGTCCTTGACTCTCAAGTCCTTCTTAACATTGCAAGTACTTTACAATGAAATTGTACTATAGAGATTGTATAAAATGTCAGTACTACTAGTAATCATATAAAATTTGTAATTATAGCTAGCCTAGTTCATATCATATCACAACTTTAATACATAGCTTTAGAGTTTTTAAGTTATACTACACTACTACCTACCAAGAGCACAAAATAACTGTTGTTTATTATATCAAAACTGAACTGTGAGACAGTAAAGTGTCTATATATTGAAATAAATTTAATGTAACAGTGCACAAACACAAACAATTAGGCTGTAATACACAATTATATTTTCTATTACTGTTTTTTCTGCTCCGAAGACATAAAGAAAACATATGACATACTTATAAAATTAATTTCTACATTTTTTATTTCATTATTAAAAAATAGCCATTTAATGATTTTGATGATAGTTATAATTTGGCCAAAGTTAAATAATTGTATTAAGAAATATGTAATGCCTCAAAAAGTTTAGAGCATTTCTATTAACAGGCTTCCGGACCCGTTTCCAAACTTGAGTTTCAGACACGGTTCCGAATATTGGATCCGAATTTTGGTTCCAAATTTGGTTTCCGGAACTGATTCCCAATTTTGGTTCCAAATTTAAATTCTGAATTTTGATTCTGAATTTGGGTTGCGAAATTTGGTACCGTACCCGGTTCGAAATTGGGGTTCCGAACTGGTTCCGAATTTGGGTTCCAAATTTGGGTTCCAGAGCTAGTTCTGATTCGAATGTCGATTCTGAATTTGGGTTTCGAATTTGGGTCCAAGAACCGGTTCGAAATTGGGGTTCCGAACTGGTTCCGAATTTGGGTTCCAAATTTGGGTTCCAGAGCTAGTTCTGATTCGAATGTCGATTCTGAATTTGGGTTTCGAATTTGGGTCCAAGAACCGGTTCCAAATTTGGGTTCTGAACTGGTTTTGAATTTGGGTTCCAAATTTGGGTTCGGAATTTGGATTCTAAATTTGGGTTCCAGAGCCGGTTTTGAATTTGCGTTCCGAATGTGGGTTCCCAATTTGGGTTCCAAACTGGCTTCAAATTGGTTTCGAGATCCGGTTCCGAATTTTGATTCTGAATTTTGGTTTCAAATTTGGTTTCCGGAACCGATTCCAAATTGTAGTTCCAAATTTTGATACCTAATTTCAATTCTAAATTTTGGTTTCAAATTTGGTTTCCAAATTTTCGAATTTGGGTCCCGCTGTTGCATTTGGATTACGAATTTGAGTTCCGAATTTTGGTTTTGAATTTCAGTGTTAAATTTGGGCTCCATTTTTACTTAAATCTTCATAAACGTGTGTCAAGAAAAGTAGTTGCAAAATCACATATTCAGCATTTTAAGTCCTTGACCTTGGACAGTTTGCCAAAGTACTTGACGTTGGACAGGTAGCTGCAGTCCTTGGCCTTGGTCTTGAGACAAGTGTCCTTGGCCTTTGCGTTGCAACTTGAGTCCTTGGGCTTGTAGTCACAAAGCCAAGGAATAAGTTGCAATGCCAAGGGTTCAAAATGCACTAATTCTTTTAAAAATTCTTTTTAACATTACTGCATTTTTATAAATATGGAGTTATTAAAATTTGGCTTGACTTATGATTAAAAGTTTAATTTTAAACAAATAATAATCTTAAACCAGCCTTATATTATTGCTTTTTTTCATTATTTATAGCTTGTTTGCAATGTTTAAACCGTTCTATCAGTTTCATTTTATTTGCTTTGATTACAACTCGATGTTTTAGCGGCATGACCCTTAGAGCAATAAGTATAGATATCTTGTAATCAAACCGATCAATGAAGAAATTATTTTATTATGATCATATTTAGATTCTGTGCACTAATCCCTAACCCTAATTACTGTCTAGTATTGAACAAAATGTACAGCTTTTGAGGCAGTTGAAATTTCCGACTATCCCCGGGATCGTGTAAGCCTATTGTAAAGCATGAAATTTGACAAAATAATATTTGACAAAAATCAATGATGATAATTGATAACCGTCCATTGTCTCAATTGTAATTATCCGCGCATCAATTTTAAAATTTATCTTGCTAAAAAATAATATAGCTTTACTGTCTTTTTTGGAATCTTTTTTGTTTTTTTTTAAATCTATCTTTTTCCATAGAAACTGAGTGGCAACCCTGCATAAAGTGCCTAATTTCAACTTGACCTAGATTTCTTCACGTTTTTATAAATAAACAAAATTTAGCGAAAAATTCCCCCAAGGTATGATATGGGTGACCTAATTACCTGACCTAGAAACTCGGCTTCTGATTGGCTGACCTATAAACTCGACGTCGGATTGGTTAGAATTTATTTCATTGACAAAATTGAATCAAGAATGCACATGGTTGTAATGATTGAAATCAGATTTAAAATTAGCATACTAATTAGCATACTAATTATCATGCTAATTAGCGCGCTAATTAGTACGCTAATTAGCATTCTAATTAGCATATTAATTATTTACAGGATTATTAGCACTGCAATTATCACGTTAATTAACATGCTAATTATCACGCTAATTGGGAGGATAATTATCAGGCTAATTATCATTCTAATTATCAGGCTAATTATCATGCTAATTATCAGGCTAATTATCATTCTAATTATCACGCTAATTATCATTCTAATTATCACGGTAATTAGGAAGATAATTAGCACACTAAATGGCATGCTAATTATAAAGCTAATCAAGCGTATTAGAAGGATAATGATCAGGCTAATTATCCTGCTAATTATCGCTATAATTAACGTGTTAAATATCACAATAATATCAGGATAAATATCATTATGATATCACGATATTTAGCATACTATGCATCACGCAAATTAGAAGATTAATTAGTTTATATATTAGCATGTTAATTACCGCGTTAGCATTCTGATTAGCATGGTAATCAGCATGATAATTAGTATACTCATTAGTAGGTAATCCTGTAAACGGCGGTCCCAAAATCCAACTTGACCGAAATCGTATTATTTGTAATTTGTTGGAATTTGTTAGGGTTAGGGGTTAGGGTATATATATTACAAATAACCCTAATGGTTATTTGTAATTTGTTGGATTTTGTAACAAGTTGGATTTTGGGACCGCCGTTTACAGGATTACCTTTTTGTTAACTAATTAGGATTCTAATTAGTATAGGATTGAGCTAATTTATGCGCTATCCAACAGTGTTAAATTAACTGCGCGATAAAGATTACGCTAATCAGATAATATTATTATTAGATTAATTATGTTAATTTATGCGTGTTCTTAGCGTGATATTTTGTTATTGGTATATTTTGTTATATTAATTATGCTAATTAACATCAATTTGCATTCAAATTGCATTCATTCAGCCTGTAAATTATTTCGTTCATATTTAAATGAATATGTTAATTTGCATGCAAATTAGCTTTCTAAATGGCTCGCTAATTGTGATTAGTTTTATGCTACAGTTTAGAATATTAGTTTAAGTTTAATATTTATTATTGACAGTGTATGGATTATGTGAAACAAAATGGAGGATAGTAGAGCTCACTCAAATGATGATAAAGCTCACTCAAATGATAATAACGATTGCTCAAATGATAAAGCTGCCTTAGATTGTAATAAAGCTCACTTAGATGATGGCTCTCACTCAAATGATGGTAAGGTTCACTCAAATGATGACGTCTTTCACTCAAATGGTGATGCCTTTCCTTCAAATAATAATGACTCGAATGATGTCGCTCAGTCAAATGAATTTCTGGCTCTGTCCAGTATTTATGATGATGCTACCTTCATCATCACTTGCGTCACTAGTGATCTGAGGTCTGGATGCTTTCTGGCTGACTTCACTCATACCTCCCATTCATTTCTACTAACATCAAAAGGTTGTGCAACATTCTTGACTGTAAATATGTTTAAGTGTTTTTTTTAGCAGTTTTAAACGCAAGCATTAGTCTTGATTTTACACTAATTTTTGTATTTTTTTCTTGCTCCCTATCTAAAACAAAATTATATAATTTTTTAATGTAAGCTTTATATAAAGTATATATATTTTTATATAAGCTTATTATCTCTACTTGATGCACCCTTTAGCTGGGTGTCAAATAGCAATATCACATGTACATATTCTTATTATGCTCATTTGCTGCACCCTTTAACTTAAATTGTAATCTTACCCTATTGTAATTTCTTAATTCGTATAATATGCGAAACACAATTTGTTGTCATATTTTAGATAGCGTGTCATGCAGTGTCACCCATCTGCCTCCTATCTGTCTCTCTTTCACGCTACCAAGGATGTACCCTTCTACCGAGCCACCTCGGTTTAACTTAACATGTTTATGGTTAAACGATGATCAGGTTTATATTTAAATATAAGCGTCTTACTAATGGGTGCAGCGAGTTAAGTTTAACGTCTGGATTACAGTATTATACGAGTGATGTCTCAGAATTGCTGTCAATTAAACCGTCTTACTAAAGGGCGCAACTAGTTAGCGATATATGAAATTACATTTACGGGAATCAAATTTTTGTTTTTGTGCTGAGAATTTTTAAATAGTTTTAAAACTTAAAACAAAAATTTCTTTTGAAAAATATAATGTTTGGAAAAGGCTTGACTAGTAGATGTTATTTGAATCACTCATAATCACTCCATTCACTCACTGAGTGATTCACTCACTGAGTGATTCATCACTGAGTGATTCACTCACTGCGTGGTTCCCTCACTAAGTGATACATCTATTTAGGTACCCCCCTGGCAAATGGACCCCCTGAATGCAATAAACCTAAAAACGGCCTGAATACATTAACCCAATAAATTGGCCCTGTCAATTCAACTAATAACCTAAGCCTTGCAATCCTAAATGTAACCCAAACTCTAAACGTAACCCTAACTTCAACCCTAACCTTAAGAACTAACAATCCGGTCCAATTTGACGGGTCACGATTGATTTTTTTTCTCTTCTCTAGCTTTCTACTCTTTCTGATCAACTCAACTATCTATGGCTACAAAACAACCCATCAGAAATCCTCTATACCTGGACCGATTTCCTTCAGTCCGCAGCCCTTTCCTTCCTCTATCCCTCCCACTCCCTTCACCCCTCCCTCTCCCCCACCCTCCTCGTCCCCTCCCTTTTCCCGACGCATTTTACCCTACCACTTATTTACGTTGAACCGGAAATTTTGAACATTCTTCAAGATTTTGATAAGGAAAAATCGGAACTTGAGTTTTCGCGGAAATTTTTTATTTGCGGAATTTGTTTTGAGGAAAGACAGGGGGCCGAGTGTTTGGGTTTCAACCCCTGCGGGCACGTTTTTTGTAAGATTTGCGTGGGTGGTTATTTTAAGAGTTTAATCGGGGAGGGGCGGGTGGATGAAATTGGATGTCCGGAGACTAAGTGCGAATCAGTGGCTAATCCAGATCAGGTTGGTTGATTAACGTCACATCAGCACAAATGGGTTTATTTACTGAGCAAGTACAGTAACTTTAGATTGTGTTGATATTTTGTGATTGATTGTAGTTTAATTATTTAACGTCACATCAGCACAAATGATTTTATTTACTTTATATTCGCAATATATCACTATTCATTAATCTGTCTGCTGATGTGACATTTAACTTTATTCTAAATTACCTCCAATAACTTTCTAAACATCCTTATGTGTGCTGATGTGGCTTTTCTGTATCATCCCAGATCCGTCGCTGCGTGTCCCCGCCCACTTTCCACTTCTATGACGGGCTACTATTCGATCAAGCGCTTGACTCCTCCCCTGACATCCAGACCTGCCCCCTTCCCTCCTGTTCCAACCCTGTCATAATAGATAGTAGCGGGCTAGGACATTGCTATCGTTGCAAGCACGCTTTTTGCGCGTCATGTAGAATGGCTTCGCATGGGGTACAGGCATGTGAGACAGTGTCGGGTAAGTAGCAGGCGCAGTAGTTGTTTTGTAGAGTAAAATTGTTCTCTAATTGTAAAACAATAGTTTGTTTATCAATTTTCTTTTTTTGAGGAATATAAATAGCTTAGTTTTATACTCGGCGCTTGCCCCCCCGTCATTTCCAAATAAAAATACTTTACTGCTCTGCTGTGTTAAGAGTGAAGCGTTCACTCATCACTTGATTTATATACACACACAGTTCATAACGCGTCAGTAAATAGACGCATTTGAGCTGATGTGACGTTAATTAATAAATAAGTTTCTTGATGCCTTATTTGTATGCAGCTATTAAAATTTTTATAATTCTTCTATTGCATATTCCGTATATTAATGATATTACGTAATTTCATATGTTTTATATTTTTATATATTTCAGTTCGTTCAAAATTGGCTGAAGAATATTTCTCCTCAAATTTTGCCGGGAGGGAGGCGCTTAAGAAACGCTACGGGGCCAAATACATCTTACAAATTTTAGACGAAAAAAATTCAGAAATTTTTATGAAAGAAAATTTCAAACGGTGCCCCCGCTGTAAATGGAATATCGAGGTTGGTTTTTTTACTGGAAACTTTTTCAAGGGGTAATTTTTTACGGAATTTATTTTATGGCTGAGTTGTTTTTTAAATGTAGAAAGTTTGTTCTAAACTTTCAATTAATTTTATGTATTTTTAATTTTAGATCTTTGATTTTTAAATGAGGAATCGATTTTTTTTAGGATTAATTTTTTATTGGGTGCTTTCATGATTTATACAAAGAAGCGTATGAACAGACATACAAGCAAACATATATATCTGTACAGAAACAGACAGATAAGCAGACAAATATGAAGATAAATAAGCGAACAATGAGCAGACATATAAGCGTACAATCAAACAACAAACCAAACAAACGAACAAACAGATATTCAAGCAACAAAACAAACATGTAAATAATGAAACAAACAAATAGCCAGCCGCCCATCGACCATCTAAACAAATAAGCAAACCTATAAGCAAGTAACCAATGAGACAAACAAACATACAGATACATATATTTTTTGTTGCACCCTACAGAAAACTGAGGGGTGTAACAAAATGTTCTGCCTCAAATGTCGCTCATATTTCTGCTGGCTGTGTCTGGGGGTGATCTCCCGCTCCGACCCCTACTCACACTACCGCGACCCCCTCTCCCCCTGCCACAACCTCCTCTTCCTGGGGGCCCCTGACGTCGACCCCTACGAAGTTCAAGACCCGGGTCAAATGCCCCCTGAAAATTTTGACCAAATTTTACAACAGTTTCATTTTGAAGATTGGGTGCTTCCGCAAGTTTCGGGGGGTGGGGGGGAGGAAGAGAATTTTAAGGAGGGGGCGGGGGGGAATTTGAATTAAGGGGGAGATTTTGTGTTTCAACTTATTTTTAATTATGAAAGTTTTTTATTATGTTTTAATGTGTTTTTAATTTTAAATTATTTTATGGCTTTTAGTTGTTTAGTATTAAGTTTAATCATTTAATTTCTATTTACAGAATATTAAACACAATTTGATCTAGAGTTCAGATGAAAATCTTTAGTTAAATTTTATTTTGATCTTTGATCACAAAAGTAATCGCATTTAATCGCATAATGGATCGCATTTTATTTTCATCACAAAAAGATCAATTTGATTTATGGAACATTTTTTAAAGAGAAAAACTTTGTAAGAAGTAATCTAAAGACATAATGTTTTCATTCTTAGTGTGATTTTAATCCCTGAATGGATATCATTTTCAATCAATTTTATTCTGTGTTAATTGTGTTAAGTTTTCTGTGTTTTTTCAATAAAATGTTTTTTTCTTAAAGTTTTATACTCGGCCCCGCGTTATTCCCAAATAAAAATACTTGACTGCTCCGCTGTGTTAAGAGTGAAGCGTTCACTCATCACTTGATTTATACACACACACAGTTCATAACGCGTTAGTAAATATTCATTTGTATATAAGTAATATTTTACTAACGCATTAGTAAAAACTTATTTGTGGTGATGTGACGTTAAGGTTGATCTCTCAGCGTGATCAATTAAAAATAGAGAAGTATGATGATAAAATAATTTTTGCTATTTTATATTGTGATCATCTTTGATCACAAGTTATATATAATTTTGATGGTATGATCAAATTGAAAATATAATTAATTATAACTTTGATCTTGATCTCATAGAAGTTTAATTGATATTTTAATCAGTTGATATTAATTGGATTTAGTTTTCTAACGAAATTCTATCAAATTTGGTCGTAAATTTTGATGACAAATTGCATTTAATTTGATCCCAGGATCAATTTGATCTGTGAATCTAACGTTATCTGATAGAATGATCAATTGAATTTTGATCTCTGTGATCAACTTTCATTTATTTGTGACCAAAGATATAATGTAGTTTAAAACATTTGATTTTGATGATGCTAAATGGTGCAGCGAGTCATCGTATTTTTTTGTTTTCATTAAAACATTTATTATTTGTATATGTGAATAACTATTATGGATGGATGAATGGATGGATAAATTGATGGGATTAGTGAATAGATATTGGATGGATGGATGAATAAATCAAGGGATAAATAAATAGATATTAGATAGGAATAAATAGATATGGATGGACAGCCAGTCAGGCAGACAGACAGACATATATCACTAACAAAACTTTTCAAACATCTTTTGTATAAATTAAAAATAATAACAGAAATTGAAATCAGATCGGTTAAAAAATTAATGCGCGATCGCATTATCCAAAACACAACATTGTACGGGTAGATATGAGTGATAATGGAGCAGGTTGTATTAAATTAAAATCTATTAATTCTATTGTATGATCAGGCGCACTAGACCTTCGTTTATTTCAATTTAGTTGAGTTGGGCCCTGACCATGATGTTCAATAAAAAAATTGTCATAATTTTAGAATATGGCTCCACTGAAAAACGATAGAAAATAGAGTTCATTTATTATGAATCATAAATTATCTGAGGAGCAAAACTGACCCCAATCCAAAAATAACCCCTGCACCCATTGCCCTACCCACCCTAACTGGCCACTTCTCTTTCTCTACCCCCAGAAAAAGGTCTCCCCCTCACCCTCGCCACCAAATTCTTCAACCCTAACCTCTTCGCCCCTACCCCACCCACCCCCTCCATCCTCATCACCACCCCTTCCACCTGTCTGGCCAGCTCCTCCTGATGCACCCCCAAACCATCGATCTTAGCCTCCAACTTCCTCATCAACACCACCAGTTCATCATTTTCCAAAATCCCAGAGAGTTCCTCCACTTCCCTCACCGGGACACGCAGGATCCACCTCCCAGACTCATCCCTGGAGATCCTATCCGTCGTAATCCTTGCTGCCCTTAAGATTGCCTTCAAACAAGGCATCGAGCGCTCTATCCTCAGGGCCAGACGCAAGCTCCCCACCCTCCAGGCCAGTGCCTCTCTGGACTTGATGTCCGTGTAGGTGTCTGTCATCATGGCGATCAAAAGAGACAGCAAGATGATGTTGGCAAGCAGTACGTAGAGGATATACACCCATTTGACAAAGTTGGGATTCCCTCCGGATAAGGTGTAGGTGTCATCGAAGGTGTTGTCGAAGAGAGAGCCCAGGCCGAGCATGAGGTTGAAGGTGTTGAACAAGGTGATCCAGACGTTCGGGTACTCCTGGGAAGATTGAAACAGTATCTGGAATTACTGGTATTTAAGTTTTGTATGAATGGTTATAGATTAATATGGCATGGTAATTCTACAAAATTTTGGTCTATGATACTAGGACTGTCGATGTTTGGTCTTCTATGACATTTGGTCTACATGACATTTGATGTACATGGTCAAGGCCCGTTAGAGAAGTGGTTAGAGCGCTGGATTTGAAATTGATAGGTTCATATGCCGGTTAACTCACTATTTTCTCTATCTCGCTGCACCCTTTAGTAAGGTGCTTAAATTGACAGCTACGTCTTCGACATCGTTATTACGGTAATCCAGACTTTTAACGTAATCTTAACTTAACCTTACATGACATTTGGTCTAATATTAGATTTGGTCTACATGACATTTGATGTATATGACCTTTGGTCTATATGACATTTGGTCTTATATGACATTTGGTCTAATATGACATTTGGTCTACTATGACATTTGGTCCACCATAATATTTAGTCTACAATGACATTTGGTCATAGTCAGAGTTATAGTCAGGGTTAGGGCTAAAGCTAGGACTATGGTTAGTGTAGACTAAATGCAGATATATGATTGAACATCAAAAGTCTGCTGACTTTTAATCGCATTACCATTTACACACAATTATCGATTATCTTTTAGATTTATTATAAAATAAGTAAATTTCTACCAACCTTAACCATATCTGGACTGAGTTGGAACAATGCATTAAACGCCAGACCACATCCCATCAGCACAAAAACATAAATCAGTATAAACCTTGTCATATCCTTCATGACTATGTACTTCAACATTATCGTGTACGTATGAAGCTCTTGGAATCCCTTCGTGAAAGAGACGGCAAATATCCATCCCAGAATCAGCACCACCGAAACCACTTCGACGTAAACATGCCCCTGGGCAGGACACACGAACAAAATGTACCAAACTATAACCATACTCGAGAATGAAATCGCCAATAAATGGGATATATTACCGAAGATTAATTTTATCCCGTAATAAGGGATTCCAAGAAAACTTATTGGTTCATTTGTACGTAATTTTTGGGATCTTCGGCAATAGGAGGATAACATTCGGATGGTTTCCGTTAGGATTTCGTAGATTTCGAAGATTAGGATAATCCCAGGCCAGATTAGAAAGAGGCCATAGAGGGAGGTGGTGTGGGTTATGGTACATTGTGTGGCGTTGTGGTACGCGAGGAGTTGTGGGTTGGATGGCATGACGTAGACGGTATAGAGGATCATGTAGGTGATGTGGATAAGGATAAGGATCCCGAAGATCCATTGGTACGCGCTCCAGTAGTCACGGATGAGGATTCGAAACGGATCAACGTCAAGGATCCTGAGTGAAATAGTGAACTAATAGTATAATTGTGGTTTTGTAGCTTAGTAAAATTGTTAACTAGAATTTTGTTGTTAACTATAATTATTGATTAGAGTTATTTACATTAGTGAATACACTTTAATATTAACAAATTATTAATTACACTAACTAATTAATTAGTTATGTAGATGGTGGACCCTAAGAAAACCAAATTATCCTTAATTTTTCGTAATATAAAAACATTTGTTCACAAAAATTCCTCAAAAATGATAAATGCAATAAATATTTATTTAAAATAAAGGAGGCCCCCTCACAACAAATCTCTACAAAAGGGGGCTCAAAAACAAACCACCCCTGTTATCTACCCCACTGAATAAATTTCTTATAAAATAAATATGCCCCCACCTAGCTGCCATTACTTCATCCTGCATATTAATCACAATATCCAAACAAGAATCCTCACTTCCCTGTACATCCCACCGCGGATCCCCGCTGTCCCCCATCGGCCCCACCCTCGAGGGCACCCTCTCGACCCTCTTCCTCGTCGGTACTGTGTGAGGCAGCAGATGGGTGACGTCGAACAGCCAGTCGTCTGTTTCTCTGAAGCGGAACACGTTCGGAGTGTTGAGAATTTCGGAGAGCAAGAAAGTCGCGTACGACTTTGTGGCGAGCGTAAGGACGTTCTGGCCAGTGATGTTGTAGATGTCTGAGGTGAGGTGGAGCATGGACTGACGGAGGAGGGAGTAGTGGAGCTCGGAGTCGAAGGAAGGACGTTGCAGGCCGTGCTTCATGCACCACCAGCGGGTCGCGTTGGAGCAGATGGCTCTGTAGACCTGTGTAAACAGACGCGTGATTTTATATTAATTTAGCTTTGTGCAGATCTGCATGGATGGGTGGCTCAATGAGCGGATTGATGGATGGATCGATGAATTAGTGGATGGATGTGTGAATGGGGTTAATGACTGGACGAATGGATCGGTTAATGAATTGACAGACGGAGGAATTGGAGGAGGAGTGGATTGATTAATTCATTGATGGATCGATCGATTTATCTATTCATAAGCCGATCGATGGATCAAACTTAGCTTGCTGCACCCTTTAGTTAGATACTTAAATTGACAGGTAGGCCTATACATCTGAGACGTCTTTCATATAACACTATAATCCAGACATTAATCTTGATCAATAAGAATCTACTCATTATTACCAAACCTGTGCAACAGCATCCAAAGATATCATCCCCCTCACACTTTCCTCGACCAAAATATGCAACACAGCGTCTCCCTCATTATTCTGCAAGGCCAAGTCCGCCCCCGCCCCCACTAACAGCTCCACCCCCTTGGCGTCCCCCCTCCTCGCACACTCGTGTAGTATGCTCTCCTCCTGGTCGTTCCTTTGATCGATGTTGACCCCTTTCTCGGGTCGGTGAAAGATGACCAGCATGGTCTCGAGGGAGCTCGGGGAGCCGCTTCTAGCCGCCAGGTGAAAGGGGGTGTCACCTTAAATTAAGATTTTTTGTATTTGAAAGTAAAACAAAGTCGCCACATAATTTTATTGGGAAATTTTTATATAATTTGATGGGGAAATTTGTATATTAGGTTCCCCAACCCACTCCCCCCATCCACATTATTAGATCCCTGCTAATTAAACTACTGAATAATGTCTAAATTCGATTAAATCAGGTAAATTCAGGCATAAGATTATCAATTAATTAACTATTTTCACAAATTGTACAACGTGGTTAATGTGGTTTGCTTTAGTGCAAACCATATTAACTTCATAAATTTAACACTTTTTATTTCGTAAATAGCCAATTTAATTTCTTTAGCTAAACTATTTTAATAACTTTTAACATGTCAAGTTTATCAACAATTATTAACCGTTGACCCATTACTAACCCAGTATTAACCGATTATTCCCCCATTATTGACCTTATAAACCCATCATTAACCCATTATTAAGTTATATTAATAACCATTAAAAGCCCATTTACTTTATTTACTTTCGTACCTTCATTATTTTTAAGCGTAGAATTGAGCGGTTTTAACTCTGCTATGATCTCCGGCCTCCCCCTCCTGGCCGCTATATGCAGGGCCGTGTTGCCCCTATCGTCCCTCGCGTCCACCAGGGACCAGTTGCTCGCCTTCACGATGACCTCGATCATCAATCTAATAACCTCAGGGTCAGTCGACTCAGAGTCCACGGCCTCGTGCAGTGACGTCATTCCAAGTTTATTTCTCGCTTCTAGTTTAGATTTCCTTAGCAAAGCCACGACACTATTTTTATGACTCGATTTTGCAGCTAAATGTAGCGCCGTGTCGCCGTCATTGTTCGCAGATTCGACGTCGACGTCATTCGCGAAGGTCGTAAGAATAAGGTCACGGTCGTTCAAGGCCGCCGTGTGGTAGTAGGTGTTGCCGTTGAGGTCAAGGGCTTTGGGATCGGCCCCGAGTTCTAACAGGCAGTGAAGCTTGGTAACGTCGCCGATGGCCGCGCAGGCGTGGAGGGGGGTTCGACCGACGGGGAAGGTTAGCTTCTTGGGGGTGTCGCCAAGGTAGGGGCCCCTGGATTGTTTGTACATTTCTGCAGTTGCCTTAAGATAAATAAAATATTCAATTGTCTAAATAACCTTAGTAATGTTTAGGCCTACTATAAGTAGAGTTTAAGCCTACTATAACCTTTGTAGAGCTTAGACTATTTATAATAAAATTTAAGCATATATATTGTTAGTAAGGTACTGTTTAGACCTATACAATTAATAAAGTTTATATAGCTTACTTTAAATTAAGTTCAGTTCATACAACTTCATAGTTTAAAAATTAAATTAATTCAAAATTAAAACACAACTTTAAGTTAAAATTACATTTATCTTCAATTTCTATATCTATCAAATTAAACTTTACTTTTATAAATACCAAACCGACTCATTGGATTACCATAGGATTAAAACTAATCTTTATAATTTACCTTTAGAAATTGATTATCCTCCCTCAAAAGAGCAAAATCCCAGATCCCCTGCCCCGCCTTATTCTTCCAATCAATATCCGCGCCCTTCAGAATCAGCAACTTCATCGTCGTCTCATTCCCCGCCTTTGCAGCGAACAACAACGCGGTATTCCCATTACTGTCCGCGTAGTTCAAATCCGCCCTTCCCTTCTCCAACAAGACCATGATCACCCCATTGTTGCCCTCAGCCGAGGCCGCGTGCAGAGCCGTCTGGTCGTTATTGATCCTAATATTCGCGTCGGCTCCGTGATCCAACAAGATCCTCACGATATTTTCATATCCCAAAGCGGAAGCCAAAACAATGGGTGATATGAGTCCAAGTTTTCTTTTGTGATGGACATTGGCTTTGCCTTCTGTGACTAGAATCTGGACGAGCTCGGTGAAGCCGTAGCGCGTGGCCCAGTAGAGAGGAGTGGAGCCCTTGTCGTTTTCTAGTTCTAGATTTGCTTGGAGTTGAATAAGGTAGCGGACTGTTTCAAGGTGGTTGCCTCGTGCAGCCCATAAGACTGGGGTGTCATTTTTATTGTTGGTTGAGTTGATGCTAACACCAAGGGTATTGAAGAGTCTGATGATGTCCGTGTGGCCCTTAAGGGCGGCGATGTGGACGCTGGGGAGCTGACGGGGGCGCTGACCTTCAAGGTCGGTAAGTACTGTCTGAAAAAATTTAAAGTAATATTATTTTTTGATGTTAGTAAATTCTATATGTAATGAGTTGACACAATGTGATGTAACGAAGTTAAATAATGATGCTTCAACAAGTTGAGAACATAAAGAACAAATGTCAATATTTTTTATCCTTTCACACTAATCGATTCAAATAATGCTACCACTAATTTATCTACTACAAACTTGGAGTAAACAAATTTTGCTAAGTTAAAATGTAGCAAATTGTAACTTATTATACTATAGATATAATAGCTTTTCATCAATATGCAAGCATTTAAGAAAATCAATCCATTCATTTTTCTCCTATACTAAATTTTTTTAGTTAAATTTTCTAAACACTACAAAAATTTAAAAAAGGGGTAGTTTGAAGCACCACCCCCATCCTACCCCACAGTGGCGGCTCCAGGCCATCCAGTAGGGGGGGGGGCGATTGATTTTTTTTCAGAGCTGACGACCTTTTTTTTTTTTTTTCTGGTTTCAGTGGCAACCTTCGGCATGCCTACGAACTACGAATCATAACACTTGTTTAACCCGCTACCGCGTACCGAGTCAAATTTGCATCGCTAACTCTTATATCTATACCATGCTACCCCAGTGTGCTGATTTGCATCAATATGCAGTCCTCTAACATCATCACATGGGATAAGGCTGCA
>JAQIXG010002733.1:0-16798 GCA_034700105.1 Oconnorella tubifera | reverse complement strand
GCTCGCCCCGGGTTCATCCCCGGGGCGAGCTCCGGGGTGAGCTCCTCGACCGAGTCACCAGTGTGAAACGTGTTTAAATAAGTGATTAGGTGACAGAGCAAATATGTTATGAAAAGTTTTGATTGAAACTGAGCCTAGCAGTAAAACAACTGGAGACATATTTCATTAAATATAAATTCACCTGTATATCTTTTGCTGCATTTTCAAACTAAACGAAATCACCAAAATTATTGCGGTGTAGTCTTTTCATGTGTAGATCGTAGTATTATTTTAAGGCTTAATTAAAAAATCCTATTTTACTATAGCAGGAAATTTGTTGTTAGATTATCTAAGTGATTTTAGGCATGCCTTTTTTTGAATTACCTTGATATCAATTGAAAGCAAGTACTAATAAAATTTTAAGTGTACTCTTTTACTTTAAATTAATGTTGATGTTTTAATAAGTGTCATTAAAGTTTTGTGACAATTAAAAAATATAATTTATTTATATAGGAAACCAGCAATATTGGCTTATATTCTACTTTGTGCTGTACCAGGATTTACTCTTGTATTGGATGCTTTCGAGAATCAAGTAAGTCTGAAATGTAGACTTATAACTAGTAAAATCTTTTTGTTTTTTTACAACGGTCTCACGTACGCTATCAATTTTCGACAGTGCATGTATATCAACTTTTGAGATAATGGAAACTCAGTGTCACGAATTGCCAAGATAAAGTAGATTGTAGATGATCCAATGTAGTGCTTGGTTAACCTAAAAATAGAGGTCAGACTGCAACTTTATACGATCAGTGAAACAAGGATATCAATTATAACCTACATTCAGATTGATAAAAAGTACAATAAATGATGTACAATTAATATTTGTTAGAAATATTTCTTGATTTTAAAATGATCACATAACTATCTCATAAGTAATTATGCTGTAAATATTGATAGTATTAACAGTTTAGTGATCTTTTATACAAATACTGAAGATATATAAATGATAATATCGCAATGTTTGTATGAGTGATACGAACTTCTCTATTAGCCAGGGGGCATCCTTGACATCGTTCTTACGGTCCATTTGGATGTAAAGCTCATTTTCATTTTCATGTTATTTTATTGTGACATTACTTGTTATTAACTATAGCAACTATTAATATTATTAAAATACTATTTGATCCATGCTTGTGTTTTGCAGTCAAGAATTCAACAAATGTCAGAAGTCAGTATAACGGTCCTTCAAATTGTTGTACTGGGTCTTGTTCTTACAGAATGGATGGTCAAAATTCAGCAGGAAATCTTTGCATTCGATCTTATCACTTCGATGGCCTTTGATTTCTTCTTTGCTTATGACGTCATTGCTTTTATAATGATGGCGTCCGGGACATCTTTGGCTCAAACAGGCTGGATCTACCCTTGCTTTGTCTTTTCTGTCGTCGCCATGTTGAAATATCTGCCAACTCAGCCGATGAGGTTCATAGAACGACAGGTAAACTGTAGTCTGGCAATAAACGTCTAGTTATTTTCATTAAGTTATAATAATTTATATGCATATATAATAGAATAACAATTCAACATAGTTTGTTTCAAAATTATCCAGTGATTTTTTCTACACATATTTAGAAATACATTGCACATTCATTATATTTTGTGCAGCTTTCATTAGCTTTTTTCATAAAATATAATTTTTTTGTGTAACTTTTTAGGCCTACACTAGAATATACTGCACTTTATATTTTCAAATTCTTTTATATAATTGGTTTTTTATTACATATAAAATAGTAATAAAACTTATTGAGAGAAATGTCCATAATTTAAGTCCAATAATTAGTTACCCTCACATAGGCTAGGTCACTACTACATGTAATATATACATGTATATGTATAATTTTAATAA
Organism: Oconnorella tubifera; assembly: GCA_034700105.1. Taxonomy (NCBI): domain Eukaryota; kingdom Metazoa; phylum Annelida; class Clitellata; order Enchytraeida; family Enchytraeidae; genus Oconnorella; species Oconnorella tubifera. The sequence goes on along the minus strand of JAQIXG010002733.1, from coordinate 14,916 downwards.
CAATAATTCACGTTAGTTTAGTAAATATTCTCTGCTAAAGTGTCTTTCTTTGATCAGATGAGTACAGGTCACATCGTCTGCATCCTCACATCTATGTTTGTCAATGATATCCCATTATTTATTCTTCGCCTCGCCACTATGATAATCTTTGAAAGTTTTCTGCTCAGTGACATGGTCTTCCTTGTTAAGAATTTCTTTGTTATAATCTTTAACATTATCCAACTTTCCGTTATTTTCTACAATCGACACCATGGAATCGATGTGGTGGACATTCCGGAACAGAGAAAGTTCCGCGGTGAAAAAGAAGTCTGGGATCAAACTGTAACAACATCCAGTAATCAAGTTACAGACAACAAAATCGTTCCAGAACCATTGGATCATTCAAATGACGCTTTTGTCGTAGAAGATGTGGAAAGTTAAACTGCAGTTTAATTTTAAAATCAAACTGCAGTCAAATTATATTAAATAAGTACACAATATATAAAATAATGAATGTAGCCTATGTCTTAATCAAATCTCGTGAACTGTAATTTTATCAAAAGTCAATTTGTAGTTTTGACCTGAAATATGTTATAAGGGTTGATATGCAATTAATCGTTACTATAATAAAATATGTCACCATAGACTCATAGTATCATAATCGAAAATTATTAATTTTTAGAAAACAGTATATTATTTTCACAATACACACTAGTTTTTTTCACACTATTTTTGTAAATAGTATATAAGACAATAATTTGATAAATATTTTGTATGTGTTCTATTATATATTTTTACATGTCTAATTAGTGCTTTAAATTACAGTGTATACGTGCGCCCCCACACTGCAAAATTTAATTTACAATTCCCAGGGTGAAAATCTTCTTTCATTTTTAAGTTTATAAAGTTGTATCAGAATTATTTTAAGTATTGAGCATGAGCGGATAGAATCTCTGGAAAATTATTTGTTTTCAAAACGACACACTAAAAACATTAGAAGGCGCTTTTGGTAAAGTTTTAATTTCGATACCTCCACCTTCTCACAATGGTACTGTTCTTCAGAAAAATCAAGTAAAATGATCAAACTGTCACAGTTGGGATAAGTAAACATCTATGGATACTTTATGCCATAGCTCGAACTCTATAAATAGATACGGCTACGTAACTTAACTAAAAATATAAAAGTGCAATTATATGAAGACATTTAGCGTCGATAGGAATGAACATAAACTCATTTATGATTTTATAGCAAAAAATAAATTGGATCACTGACGAACCAGTACGTTAAGTGAAGACTACCCTACGCTAACCGTTGTTTAATCTTTTAGCATTGAAAGTATTTAACTATTTCAAAATTTCACACGATAATTATATTAATTAATTGCACTGAATGAATTAATTGAATTTGTGCTTGTCAGATTATTTGCAACATGTTTTTTTGGGGGGAGGGAGCATTATTGCATAAAATTCACTCAAATACATGTTAAATATCAAAATCGGGGGGGGGGGGAGAAAAATGCGCCCCTCCCAATAGCGCCCCAGACAAAATATATCTTTGTGTATATGAATTAATTAATTACAAATGTCTTCAGTAAATTTTAAGGGAAACATTTGACAAAAAGTAAAAAGTCTACTGTAGGATGAAACAAAATGAGATAAGAAATGATCGTGATTATTTATAACACTTGATAAGCCCCCCCCCCTCCTAACACACACACTCATAATTAATTTTATGTGAGGACCTTATAACTGATTATCTCTTAAATGTAACTGATTATCTCTTAAATGTTATTGGTCTAATATCAAATCAATTAACATGTAATATTTAGAGTTGGTATCATGAAAATTGATGAAATCTAAATGCAGTAGAGTGGATCATAAAAGGGATAGACTAATTTGCGGAAAGTGAAAATGCGGAAACGGGTTTCGTTTCTGCGAAACGAGGTGAAACGGAAGCTCATACCCCCCACCAATTTTTTGTAATAAAATTTTGAAATTTGAAATTTTATTTAGGATATTTTAACATTGAGAATCAGCGGAGAGTCGTTTAATTTTTGCGAAACGAGGTGAAACTGAAGCGGAAGTAGTGAAATAGAAAGGCCTTGATTGCCAGCGAAGATATATCAGGAAATTTCGTTCCTACACCCCACCAATTTTTTGTAATAAAATTTTAAATAAATAATAATTAATTAAAAGCAGAGCCCCCCCTTGATGAAATCCTGTCTACGCCACTGAATATTAATTGATATTACAAGCATTAATTAGGTCAGTGAAAATAAACAAATGCACATAAAAAAAATATTCTGTAGACAATCGGTATCAGCTTCACAATCGCCACAATCGACAGTTCTCACAATTGGCACAATCGGTAATCGGCACAATCGGCTAAATGTGACATCGGTACAGCTCTAACAGTCTATTTCCCAGATTAATTTATTCTCTGAGTCACACTCTGCCCAGATACGTTTTCACAGAAGGTGGAGAAAATCAAACGAAGGAAGAAGCGCTCAAGATTATTAATTTGACTCAGCAAGAATGGCAGCAGCCAAGATGGATGAGAAAGACGTATTGACGTCTTGGGGGCCATTTGTTAACTCTGCAGTTCAGAAAGAACTGCAGAGTTAACAAAGTATCACTTGGAGCTATTACTACTATCACTTGGGCATCATTAATACAAATATTCAAACCTCTAACCTTGGCCCATCCCCCTCCTAAGTTATATTTTACAACACATAAGTATTTGCCTCTTCTCGTCTTCCATTACAATAATTCAATCCGGATCCTGTCTCAGATACAAAGATTCGAAGATCCAGTGTCGGATCCTTGTCTTTAGATATTTCAGATCTCGGGATCCTGTCTCGGATCCGAGGATCAAATGTCTTGGATACTGTGTGCGATACTATCTCGGATCCGAGGATCCGAAGATCACGTTTAGGATCCTGGTTTGGATCCGAAGATCCCGTGTAGGATCCCTTGTCGGATCCTCATCTCTAGGTAGCCCAGATTTTGGGATCCTGTCTTGGATTCGAGGATCCGAAGATCCCGTTTAGGATCCCGTGTAGGATCCTCGTCTCTGGATATCTCGGATTTCGGGATCCTTGTTTGAATCCGAGGATCCAAAAATCTTGTTTAGGTTCCCCTGTCGGATCCTCGTCTCTAGGTACTTCGGATCTCAACGTCCGGTCTCGGATCTGAGGATATGAAGATGAGGTTTAAGATCCTATCTTGGATCTTAGGATCCCTACTCGAATCCTCGGCATGAATTCTCGATCGAAGCATTGCAAATCTATATAGGCATCCTGACAAATGCAGCATTTTTATGAGAATGTTTCAGTTTCGACTGATGATGGAGGTATAAAAATCAGATTCCAGCGCAGATGTCGACATTTCGATTTCAAACCGAAGTCGGGCGCGATTAGACGAAGACAGAGATCGCGTTATCCCGACCCACGAGAACGTATCGCCTCTCGCACGACGTACGAGGACGACAAGACGGCGCCGATGGCTGTCGCCGCCGACGCGACAATTGGTGTCAGAAGTGGGATCAACCTGACCGACGCGACAGTATCACTCGATTTTGTCCATACATTCTCTTGCGGCAGCTGCCCAGTTACCCTGGAAGTTTGCAGTCCACTTTTATTTCTATACAGCATATTTCAAAATCAAGTCCTTCCCTCAGGATCATCAGGTGGTCTGGTACGATCCTAGAACTTAAAAAGACATGACATACCTACAGATAGATAGAACGTCGCTCACATCTCTTGCCTGCTTTGTCAACTTTGTATTAGATGGTCTGGATCCCATTTTTTAGGCTGGTGGCTAAGTTATCATGCCAGGATGTGTCAAGAGAATGTTAGGCAATAAATAAATCACGACAGTGATTATGGTAGTAAAGGGAAGCATTGGTGCACAGTGTCCAACAGTGGATTAACAATATGCCATCGAATCATTTCTTCATCAATGATGATTTTTACAATGCGTTTAGCTCGGTGAGTCGGATGGTGATTCGGGAAGCATTAGCTCTTAATTATCAGGGCTACTCTGCTACCTTGATACTTTGACTCGGCCTATGGTGATACTACCAATCTCGTTTTCGGAGAGTTCTCTGTAGACACAGAAGAAGCGCATGGAAGGGCTACTTGATTCTCTGGTTTGCTGTTTAGCCGCGAACTTTTCTGTTGTTGTTGTTGTTGTCAACTCCATGGCTGCCACGTATATAGGCATTCATCGGGAAAACCAACCTGCCGTGACCTTGGGAGTTGTCAGGCCCTCCGAAATAACTAAGGAAAGCTGACAGATATGAAGCCTAGAGGGATCCTGACTGCGTAACACAGCCAGGCTTTCCCAGGATATGTAGCAGAGTCGGCGACGCAAATCCAGGCAGATTTGAATTTCTTTAAACCAGCAGAGAGAGATTGAAGCAATTTTTTATCCGCACTCACCGCTTGGGCTGCTTCTTTACGGTCTTGGTTGGTTCTTAGCCGACAAATTTCCTTTATCGTTTCCACCCTGCGCCACGTGGAGGCGATAAACCAGAAGGGCGAACTCTTCTGCTTTATTACATCCAGTCAGCGTTTGTAATATAGATATTGGTTTGGAAGTTAGAGGTGTCGTTAGAGTTGTTCTTAGGTTTGAACAAGGAGCACAAGCATGTGGTTTCTCACTCAACCACTCTATGTGTGAGGTCATTGGACTCGCTGCCTCAAATCGGCAATACTGTATTGCAGCGGGCCTATTCAAATGCCTATCCAGCAAGGCATGGTACGCCAATTCGTCTGGATTAGTTGTGGACAGAGCAGTAGTGGGCAAGGGGGAGATTTTGTCTGTCATGGTGAGTTATTAAGCGTCACTGCCAGTTCACTCTCGTTCACTCCCACTTCACTCTCGTTCACTACCACTTCTGGTTCACTCCCAGTTCACTCCCACGTGCAGAATGATTATGCAATGCCAAAGCTTCTCTACATCCTCTGTACCGCTAACTACCCTTCCAGTCCCGATGTTATCTCCCAAGATAACCACGCTTAGAAGATCAATGGCATTATTTCTTAACATTGATCTTCAACATGATCTTCAGCCTAGCAGCAGAAGGTCTCCTTCAGCGGGTAGGTGATTATACATATGCAAGCCTTTTGGCGTCTCATGGTCGTGGCTGTGGTGTATGGCTCAATACGTTGCCAAATTCATCACTTGATCTAAATCTGGATGACAGTTCGCTTAGAGTAGCGGTGGGCCTTCGACTTGCGGCTCCATTTGTGTTGCACGATAAGTGCTGTTGTGGTGCATTAGTTTATAATTTGGGTCATTATAGTTGAATCTTCGAACGCAGTGCTGGTTGTTACCTGTGTCAAGATGTCATACTGCTCACTTTTGATGTAGCTGCACTGCGGGAGCTACCGTGGTGATGGACTGAGACAATATGCGGCCAGATGGTATCACTCTTGTACTATGATCAAAGGGCAGAAGCCTTATTTGGGATGCCACATGCCCGGACACATTAACGCCTTCATACATGAAAAGGTCGGCAGAAGAGCTTGGAGAATCGGCAGCTTAATCGAAAAGCTGTCTTATGCAGCTTCTGCTACCTCTCACGAGTTCTTTCCCATAGGGATTGAGACATTCGGACATTGGGGCACTGGGTGTTGTTTTCATAAATGAGGTGAGAGGATATCCATCGTCTCAGGAAATCCACCTCATTCCTGATGCATTGCCTAGCTTTGGCGATGCAGTGGGGGAAATGCAGCGGCAGTGCTTGGTACTCTTCAGACATTTTCCAGGACTCTTTTTTATTTAAAATTTCTGTACTTCTGTCAATCAAATTTATATTTGAAATTTAATTTTAAATCATATGTTCAATTCAATATTCATTGCTATGTAGAATATTGATATTACAAAAAGGAATTTCTTGCACACATTATCTCAGAAAAAGATTATAGGGGTAATATTGGGTATGACCTCGTTGGAGGTAAACTCATGATTTTATATAATGACAAGGGTGCTATTACAGTGATAAACCCATCCCTCTCATGTTGTCATTTTGCGAATAATTTAGTGGTGATAGCCTATATGAAAGCCATCAAAATTGTTTAGTTCAACACATTTCACACTGATTCTGTTCACACTGCTCAGTTTGTCTCGCGATCCATCCTGACCCGGGACTCTCAAACAATTTTTTGAGTCATGGATGAAAACAAACAATTTTTTGAGTTATGGATGAAAACAGTATTTTAAGATAGAGCTGTTCAGACAGGTGACACGAATCAAAGGTCATACCCCGGGGTAGACTGAGGGGAAGACAGCGATCCACCAAATGTGCTCTTGTCTCATAGGCGCCCGTGTACGCGCGCAGAGGCCCCATCTTAAAGGCCAAGCTACTGGAGAGAAATTCATACAATTATCCTGGATCCTATTGATCCCGTCCTTAGGGACCTACAGATAAAAAATCACAATGGATCCATGGGGAGTAGCAGTCTGCGGGATCCTACGGGTTCCATACTAAGGGAGGCATTGAACTTTGAACAATATAATGAGAAAATGGGTCACCAGGTCCAATGTAACAGGCCCCAGTTTTAAAGTTCTTAGGCCATGACCGAACTAAAATTGGCTCTACAGGTCTTAGGTCCTAGAAGACGTTCAGGCAATAGGGGCCCTATGTCCAGCAAATCATAAAAATCCTATGGCAACGGACCTCAAGCCTAAAAAGGGCTGCAGTGGTCTCCTGTGTGACCACTACAGGATTCAAAGGCTGCCGGATTCCTGGCCATAACAAGCTTTTGTACCATAATTGATTTTATAGGTCCTACAGATCTTTCAGACTTAGGGTCCTCCGGGCTTCAATCCTAAGTGAAGCGCTTGGGAAACTAAGACATACTATAGGGCCCACAATCTATAGGACTGGGACAATATTGTAATAATAATGAAGATCGAAGTCTATTAGGCTTCTATCATGGATCTGCTGGACATCGATTAACAAAACAATGTTGTAGGCCCTATGCTACGGGCCAAAGCTGTAGTTGCACTAATGACCAACAAAAGTTACAATGATAACGTTTGTTGGTCATTAGGGTAATCTGAGTCACGTGACCTTGAAAATTCTATGAAGAATTATTAGAAATTTAAAATTAACCCCAAATTGGTGGGGGTTAGGAACGAAATTTCTTCAGATATCTTTGCTAGCAATCAAGGCCAATCTATTTCACTACTTCCGCTAGCGTTTCATCTCGTTTCGCAAAAATTAAACGACTTTCCGCTGATTCTCAATGTTAAAAAGGCCTATTCAAAATTTCAAAAATTTATTACAAAAAATTGGTGGGGGGTAGGAACGAAATATCTGGATATATCTCTGCTGGCAATCAAGACCTTTCTATTTCCTCTAGTATGTCCCATAAAATTATATTTTGAATTATAGATTCGAATCTAAAAAGATAATAAGCATTACAAAATAAATAGTTTATTAAGATAAAAAAAACATCTTCAAATTATTTACTGAGAGCAACTTCCCCCCCCCCTCTTTGCACATTTTTCCTGCGCTCCTAGGTGCATCAGGATTTAATTTATCACTTGAAAATGCAAAATTCAAAATGTATACAGTAGCTAAATAAGTTATTAGATATTCATCATAAATATTTCTGTAAATTCAAATGCTGTCAGTATTTGTGACACCGAAGTAGTCTATTATAAGGTGCATTAATAAAAATTGTAAAGGAGAAATTTAACATAACTACAAAATTTGACTTTAACACATCAACGAACCGTTTACAGAGATACGATACAATCACATGCGGAAGAAAATGGGAATCACGAGGAACACTTATTGAAGCAATATTTCATTAGGAGTTAACAAGCTAAATAAAGTTTTTTACTTAAAAACTTCATAATTTTTCAGTGCATTAAGATATCAAGAAACAGATAGGTATAGCTATATAGACGTCAATTTTCATTCTTTGCAAGCAGTGACGTTTTTTATAATGTGAATTCCTAAGCACAAAAAATATAGGCCCCTATAGTCCGTATGACCTTTGTATCATTTTTCAATAAATTTTTTTTAAAGTTTTAAAAATCAGTAATAAATATATTGTAAAATCAATACTCAATATCTTGGTGAGCTTTGTTTCGTTGACCTCATTAATCATTTTAATGTTTCTTGTCTGGGTGCTCCAGTCATGCGCATAAGTATAAGCGTTATGTCTTTATGACTAGTTACAGACAGTCAAAAAAACAAGAAGTGATATATTTTGGTTAAGTCATAGAACTTTTGCTATGGAGGGAATATTTTTGGCGCATCTTATATGTAAAAATGATCAAAATTCTCAAGGCTAAATTCTAAAAATTATATGAAAAGAATGAATGAATACTAATACCACCGACCTGTAACTAATACCGTTCTAATCTTGTGACAAAGCTTTGTTAAGTTTAGAATACGAGAAGCAAAAGATTATAGTATTTTATAAATATTTTAAATGGTTCTATTTTACACTGCTACAATTTCATTCTTGTGACTTTTCTTCCAAGAGCATCTTGCATTCAGCCTAATCAACAAACCGTCCAAAAATCTTGGTGCAATCGCATTCTTCATCTTACACAAATTATCCTTAATCATGCTCTGAATATTGTAGCTGTAAACAGCTAGAATAAAAAAATGAACACTCGATTTTATGATAAGCAAAAGATTTCCGACTACGTTTAAATATTGAAAAAATACCGCAGCACCCACGATATAACCTAACAGGAAGTCGAAAAGATAAAACGATAACAACGCCATCTTGATTGTCACGCAGATGAGATAAACATTGCACGTGACTGTCACGATAAGGGCCATGTAGGCTGTACTTTCACTTTGAGTCAAAAGATTAGGCTTCTTCTGCAGAGCTTGCAGATTATCGATGATAAACTTGTTTCGACTTAGAATCATGAAGAAAGGAGCAACAAACGCAATGAGCACATAAGTTAGACAGTAAACTATAATGTAGAATAGATCTTTACTAGGAACATCCTTGGTCTCCAGATTCCAGTGATTCTCCATGGGAACATTACAAAGACTGTATCTTTCAGGTGGCAAAGCTTCATATAAAGCTATTCGAACAGGTGGAATGTAGAGACAGGAATAGATTAATATTGGTGGTAATGCCAGAGAGATGTTTACGATCGTCGAAGCCTGACGAAGTCTAATACCTCGAGCTTGTTTGATGGTTGCACGTGCGTGTGAAGCAAGCGCGTAGAGAAACCAGGGTTGAAAACAGTGAATGAACAGCAGGCAAGCTGAAAAACCGTTCATCATATCAAGATGTTTACCTTTATTTGGTAGATACTTCCTCAGTTGAATGAATATGAGAGTCATCGCCAGATAGAGTTGATCGACAATAATAAAGACTATCTGAAGCATGCGAGATTTGTGGGGGGTGGCAGTGTCGCGAAGCAATGAGAGGATTGCCAGGACGTTGAAGATGAGACCGAGGCAAGCGACAGCTGTCATCACATACACTTCGCTGTATAAGTGAAAATCTCCATAATGACGAGATAGAATGTTTTTTATCATATCTACCGGAGTAGAGTCATTAGAAACATCAACATCAACATAAACATCAGCAGTCTGATTTTTATCGGATGCTTTAGAATCTTCTTGAGAAATATTGACATAGCCATTGTATTCATATCCATCAAAATCATTGTCCAATTCGAATAGTCTTCTCAATCCACCAAGGGGAGTATCGAAAGCAAATCTTCTCATCTTATGTCCATTGTGATGAAAGTTGAAAACATCAGGACTTTCAGTTATAGTTTTTAAAGTGATATTTCTCAGTTGATTGCATATGAAATTCATTGTACTTTGTCTCAAGATAATACTTGTGAAAACTAACGAAATTAATATCAGGTTGCTAGAGCTGTACTTAAGTATAGAAATGTTTTAAAGAATATGTCCATTTAAGTTAAATTGTACGTAACTGAGTATCCCACAATAAAATGTATTCTAGGTTTAATATTATCCATGTTGACAATATGAAGTTAAAAGTATTAAGTTAGTTGATTCGTTGAAAAACTTTCTAAATAATATTCGCATTCAATAATAATATTTGCAAAGCAATTCAAGAAATAAAATAATTCTCTTCTACAAAGGACGATAATTCACAAAATTGAAACTATCACAATGTACTGTAGATTCGTATTATCGGAATTATGAAAACAATTTCCAGAGATTTATTATTTCGATATGGATAGAATAAAGCTTATAGCTATTATAATGCAGCAAATGCTTTATCGTACGTTGATAGCTGCTTACTACCGAGTCATACGGATTACTCCAGTCTTAACATCACTGTTGCTATCAATTTTTACACTGTTAGACCAAGCGCAGGCTTCCCGACTTCTATATAATACCATTGTTCAATGGTTACTAGAACCGTCAAACGACATATTTTCAGATCCCATACAATTTATCATAATTTTGATCTTAATAATTCTAACCAGACAAGACTTTAAATCATAACACAGACGAATCGAGATTATGAACATATTTAGCAACAGAGAAGCAGCAGTAATATAATTACTGTCTATGTAATGTATAAATTATAATCTGCATGCAATACAAAATACAATTATATTCGTATTCCGTACTTATAACGCACCGTGCGTTGTCAGGAAACTTTTTTAACTTATCTTTAAAGTTACGAGTTTCTCGGATGATTTTGAGACACTCGAGCAGACCATTCCAGATCTTCTTTGCTGCGCAGGTGAATGATTGCTGCCCGAGTTTCGTATATGGTGTGCGATAAAAATTACTCCCTAATGCCTTTACAAAAACTTTCATTATCTTCAAAATACTGGCTTGGTTAAATTTACATTTTTAGTCTTTTCGTAGAAACTTTATAATATTAGAACGAATTGAGATATCACAGTGAAATGTGGTAGTTAGATGTCAAATTTCATTCTCTGCAAACTGACATAATTTTAAGAAAGATATTTCATTTTGGGTAAGTTATCACAAAGTTTCCAGGTGATTATTGTTTTTGCGCATCTGTACATTGAAAGAAATTGTGCTAGTTTGTTGATATCAATCGAAATTCATGTCAAAGAGTCTCTGTACATTACTATATTATATGCACATATCCGATTAACTTAAAGTTTTATTTTTAAAATTTATTTCAATACTATTATCATAATCCAAAGCAATAGATGTATGGTTTATATCATTATCTAATTTGTTAAATGTATTGTGTCAATGTCAATGAATCTACTCATTATTATATCAGTTCCTCTGCATCTGTTTTAAGTCCCCTGACATCATAATCGATGCATTGATGGTGACACAGACCTATAGTGGGCTGTGTGTTGTTGGTGCTGATCAATCTAATCTATCATCTTCATTGAGCTTATGTTAGAAAAACAATCGTCGTTAATGTATTGGATCAGAAAAGTTTTTAATCAACAAAATTGGAGAATGAGGATCTATCTCAGCCATTTAAACTTTATTTTATTTTGATATCATAATTATATTATAATGAGCAATGATTGAAATATTTCGTAAGAATGGATATCGATATGTTCTCCCTCCTTCTCATATTAAAAGTAGATCTAATGATTTACTTTTGTTACATAAGTGATCTTGAAAATACATTTGTTTTAATTAATTTCTTTGTCTTAAATTCTTGCAGTCGCCCGTGCATTCAAGTAAATTGCTCTACCGTCTATAGTCTAGCAGTATTCGTTAATAATAAGTGGATGATTGTACAATGTACAAAAGTGACAATCTATTTATGTAGTTCAAAATATGCAGCAAATAAAAAATATTATTTGACTATGCAGTCAAAATGTTTGGGATACTCTCAAAAGGCGTTATTTAATGATTTTATTCTTATTAATAAAATTAGGCCTATATTTGTACAAATATCGAAAAACAATATTACTTGAAGCTTAATTTCTACGGTTTAATTCTACATCAGATCTCTCGCAACTGAAATACTCTGTAGCAATTATTGTCACTGTCACAATACAAGGATGATTTAAAAGTTCTTACACTTGCCAGCAGTTTAGCATTGAACAGTTGAGTTTTGTTACATCGGGGCCTAGTATTAACACACTTTATAATAGTTGATAAGAAAATATCGTCCATGTACACTAACTGAATGTTACAAATTACATCTTATGTGCATCTGAGTATTATAATCTTTAAAAGAATTTCAGTATATTTAACAGGCATTTCTTAATTTTATTCTTAACATTTTAAATCTTTAAACAATTTATGAAAAAGTAAATACTTAGTAAAAGTCTACAAAAAGATAAAGCAGCTAAATATTGAACAAAAGACTGATCCATTGAACAAGTAACTACAAATCTTTTATTTAGTATCACGTGCAATCACTGATTTGTCACTGTCGACTACTATCATTGTGGTGAATATTTTCATATTATGTTGAGCTATCAGCCTAGCGATTAAACATATAACCGATAAATGTATCAGTTATAGGTTTAATCGCTACGCTGATGGTCTCGTTTTATTCGTTTAATTAAAATTGTATGATATCAGTAACCAAAAATTAACTTTACTCATCAAACAGGAGGGGGTTTAAATACGAAACAAGTGTGCTTTTCTTCGCTTCTAAAGCGAAGAGTATATTTATTCGTCAAGGATGCCATATGAGATAAAATGCTATGTGTTTTTCGATGTTTTACTATAAAATGTTAGTTATCGCATATTATTACGATAGTTCATTTCTTGCTAATTTTTTTTTATTTACTTCGTGAACCGTCAATGAAAGGCTCGCGAACCAGCTTCGGTCAGCTGACCACCATTGTGAGAAGCACTGCAATAGACTCAACAATGTAGACACAACCGCGTTTTTAAAATTCAGATTTCAAAGCAATTAACACTCGATAAAAAGTCGCTATACGACTTTGTTGCGTGCACAATCCTACGACGAATCTCAGATGCTGTTCTCTTTCTATGGCTTTAGAATGTTTTATCGCATCTCTAACTGCTTTCATTTACTGAAGCTTTGCCTAAATTCTGTTAGAATCAACTGCACAAATGCGTGATTTTCTTACACTTTCATTCCAGTGCAGAACTTTGAATGCGTCAGATGCCAAGTGCAAGAGCTGAAACAAAAGAATTTTGAGCGTACAAAGCTATGGTTATGCTGTATTAACATAAACAGTCTAGTAATTCTAACAGTTTTGTGATACTTTCAAACTGTTATTAATTTTCAGGCACGACGAAACTCGCCGCGTTATCGTGAAAAACACATAAATACATTATAAGCCTATCCTATAATACAGCATAACCCTTAGATAACGCGGCGAGTTTCGTCGTGCCTTAAAATTAATAACAGTTTGAAAATATCACAGAACTGTTAGAATTACTAAACTGTTTATGTTTCAGTAAACAGATTATAATTATCAACGTTTAGACTAAGCGTCAAAAAAGTGAAATGTCTGAGAATCACTTTTACGTTGAAATTCACAAGTTTGCGAGTTATGTTTCTGTAATTGGCATTAGATATGTTGCTGATGGAACAAAAGCATTCTGGCAAAGATTAGTGTGGTTGCTCCTTGTGCTACTGGGATGTGGTATAGCATTTTTTCAAATTCAGGATCGCATCAGATACTACTATGCATATCATGCCGACACTCAAGTCACCATTACACGTGCCAATACACTACGCTTTCCTCAAGTCACTCTCTGTTCTGAGAACGCTGTCAACAAGTTTACAGCTGAAGACTTAGGTACGTTAATATTTGTCGTATAAAAATTTGTCTTATACAAATCTTATAAAATTTAGGGAACGATAACGACTAATCTTCTTGTCAAAGTTGAGTCTATTTTATTGATGATAGCTGTCTTAAGTGCATCAATAATTAGACTTAGCAGTTGTGCAATTCCTTATCAGATATGGTAAACTAATTTCTGATTTTGTTAGCTTGAACGCATTATTATATAATTATACTGCATTTATTAAGTTTAAGATCACTTCTTAGAAACTATTATTAACTAACATAAGTTATATAACAATGCTTATGTGTGACTTTGAAAGAGATAAAGGCCTTTTCATTAAATTGGTTTTAACCTTAGGATTTTTTTATTACTGCCCCTGGCCTTAATCTTGGTTTGAACATTAAGGTCTTCCATGAAAGTGCCATTCGTCTTTCATGTTATTGGCTTTAGCCTTAACAAGGGTTGCCAACCCTATTTTTACGGATTGTCTGAAAATGCATGAACTGCCCATATAAAAACTAGATAGTCTAGATCCAAAATGACCTGTCTGTAAAAGTCCTTGAGAAAATTAGCATGTCCATTTAATTTTTAAACACAACTTTTTGAGCGTAAGAAATCGTAATCGTATATGGCTACAAGATTTGTGATTGAGAGTTATTAGCTCTTGCCACTCGGCGGGCAAAATCCCACATAGACTGCAGATATTAAAATAGTCTTTTGAGCAGAGGCGCCAGAACGGGGAGAGGGAGTAGTGCCTCCCTAACGAAATTAATTTTTAAATACTTAATACTGTTTAATAATATAATCTAGTAAATAAAACATGTTTCTATAAAAGAAATTTTCTGCGTTTGAGTATATGACAATTTGGACATTCATTTTGGATTTTAACAACTGACTGTTACAGTAGAAAACTTCAATTATACTTGTCAATACATTTTTAAAGATTTAAAACATTTAAGTCACTGATTTTTTTTGGACGAAGTTGGCAACCTTAGTCTTGACTCATGATTTTGTTAACAAGCATGCGTATTTGAAAGTTTTTAGTGTTACATTTATAAAACAGTTCACACTGGGAGCTCTGTCGGGGACTCTGTCGGGCGCTTTGTCGGGCGCTCGGTTGCAGATGTGAATAGCTTCATGCTTATAGCAGTGTTTGTTTCGCTTCGTGGTTCGAAAAGTTTCGGGTCGAGCCCGCGACTCGAGAAGAAAAGCACACACGTTCGTTTTTCTTCTCG
>JAQIXG010002732.1:0-16802 GCA_034700105.1 Oconnorella tubifera | reverse complement strand
CACCCTTTGCCACCCCCCCTCCCTTCATTCCCACTCAGAAAACCGTTTGGAGCTCCTGCATCTGCTTTAAAATTGTCCGCCTGTTAAATGTTTGGCTTGATAAAATATTTGACTTGTGAGAATTGTTGAGCATAGGGCCTAAGTGTCTATATCAAATTACACCCCAAACAGTAAGGCTACTAGATAACAGAAGCGTTTAATTAAAGTCTTTTAATGTTGCAACACTGTGTAAACAGAGAGCACTATAGCTAAATACTGCATTGATATTGCAAGCATTCATTATGTCAGTGATAATAAACAACTAAATATCTAAAAATCATATTTGACTATCTGGTTCTCAGCTATCCGGATCGTTTCCGGAATCGACAATTTCAAATTTCAGATATCCGGTATCCGGAATCGGCAGAAAAATGCCAATCGGTTATGCACTACTCATGAGCGCCAAAATACTTTTAAAACCTTACAGTGACGCATCCAAAATTAGTTTTTTGTGTGAAAGGGGGATGTGAATAGAAATTTGCTTAAAATGTTAGCATTAGTTTTACTTCAGATTATAACGGACTGATTTGTATATTTGCTTTTGCAGGGTTACTTTTTTTCTTCATGTTTTTTTCGTTTTTAGGGAACTATTTTGTGTAAAATTAATTTTAAAATGTATTTACTGATGATTAAGCTATTTTAGAGATATCATTTTTTTAGGGGGGGGGGGGGGGCTAGCGCTCTCTATCCCTCTCACTTTAACGAGGCACTGAATGTAAATAGTGAAATCATCTTGTTATTGCCCCTAGTCATTACACTGCGTCTCAATCGAGCGGTTGCCACTCTAAGTTCAATTGAAGGGTTAACTTTTTTATGATTTAAAGTTACACAATTAAAAAATAATATTTGAAGTAATCTTATAATTTAGAAATGTTTTTTTGAATTTTTTGACTCTTTTAATGTTTGTTTATTATTTGAAAAGTTGTGATTACTGAGTCTCAATGATATGAATTGAATTTTAATTTGTATTTAATGCTTATTAAATCATGAATTCTGAGATGTTGATTGTCTTTCAATATTTGTAAACTTTACTTTCCGAATAGTTGTATATAGAAAAGAAATGTGTTAGTGATATTATTGGCTCAGGTTACTAATGTATTTTAGAATATAATAATAATAATGACTGATAGTCATTCAAAGTCAGTGACTACGGAGCAAAATAATATAAGCTTGTTGCGAGCTTGCATTCGTGTATTGAATTATTTGTATTGATTTTGTATCAATTTAGCTGACTTTAAATTAATTTCTAGTTAGATATATGTATTTCATTGAGACGTTCTCGTAATGCGCTTGTATGTTTAATTATTTTTGGTATGAATGATGTTTATGAATATGATACTTTGTATCAATATATTTTTACGTTAAGTTTTTTACGTAATTCCAAATTGAACATTTTTATACTCATTCTTGATTGCACATTTTCATCATTATGTTGCGTTTTATCAAATTTTGCTGCCTGTTAAATAATTATATGAAAATATTCGTTATTTTGTTCAGCGGATACAATTTTGTCTAAAAATTAAATGGGAAAATTTTAATATTCAAACTTTTCTGCTAGTGTTTTTTTTGCAAATATTCGGCCCATAGAGAGTGACGACGATTTCTATAGAAGATAGAAAGCTTGATTTACTCTTTTGTCAGTTATTTTGTGACATTAACCAGGCATAATATTGTGTATTATGATTCTATCTATTTGTTATTACAGTACTGTGCAAATCATTTTTATTTTGATAGAGCCTAGAGATGAAGAGAGAGAGATTGAAAAATATTTCTTTCAGTCTACATTTGTTTTAATTAGATCTTTTTTAAATAAAATACAGTTATAACTTCAGCTAGATGTCTGCTTAGTATTGATATATCTTTATATATATATAAACTAAGAAATAATTTCTTAGATTATTGATTAAGTATTAGTTTGATATATAAATGCTGAGATTAACAAAATTTACTTAACTGAAGTCAATTTTTACAAAGTTTTATTTAACTTAATGTACTCTTCAGATAATTTTTAACTATAGCCCTTTTATTCTTTCAAATTTTGAAAATTCTTTTTGCTTCAGTGCAAAATACTCTAACTCTAAATTAATACAATATTTCATTTCTTTTAAAATTACAGAGCTAATTGTTAGTCGGATTACTAAATATTATTACTATTGTTTTTATTATTGAAATGAGAAAAAAGCTACCAGCATTTTTACAGGTGTGTACTTGTACAGAATAAATTAGTTATTATTAACCCATAACTTGTTAAGTTATCTATGTTTGTGGTTGCTTGCTCTTTTATTAAGTAATTTGTCAAAGCAAAGAATTATTATGTACAGACTTTTAATTCTAGGGTTAGGATTGGAGATGGGAGATAGGTTTAGCTTTGGTTAGGATCAGGGTTAGAACCATAAATTGCATGGATCAATTTGTCGGATTACTGTATTCCTGATTAATTTATCTGGATACTTTTACTCTTATGTCATATGTGTATCCATTACCCTATTCCTAACCCTAAATCAAAGAAACGTTCATTGAAAAATAACATTGTACCCTACTGCAAAGTTTATAAAACAAACGCAGCTCTATCCTAATTTATATTATCAAGTGGACTGTATATATTACTTTTGAATATTTTTTCCTTTCCTTTTTCTGTATTTATTTGCGTGTTTTGTGTTTTTGATGTAATTTTAGAAGTCGGGGGGGTATCAGCCCAGTGTCTATCATGCCCTCGTTGTCATATTTCTTGAATTCTTTAGTTGGGGGCTCGTCATGTCCCCTGTTATCACGGTAAAAAAATCCTTTTTTTAGAATAACAGTTTTAACAGTTAAAAATAAGATATGAAATATGTTACATAGGATATTTCTATAATTGGCAAATTGATCAATCGCAGAAATGAAATATATTTGTCTGGTTTTATAAACACGGTATAGGAATTCTTTATAGTGATATACTGAATATAAGGTTATGTTTAACGTCTGGATTATCGTATTTTATATAAACGATATCTTTGATGCAGTTGTAAATTGAAACGTCTTACTAAAGGGTGCAACAAGTTAGAGAAATAGCGAGCTCTCTGGGATTCGAACCTGAATCTCTCGATTTCAAACCCAGCGCTCTAACCACTTCTTTAACGGGCCTGAAAAATATAACAACATTATTGTAATTGTAAAGTTTTTCTTTTGTTTCTAGGTGCTTAATGAAGTGTTCCCAGATCATGCATTTCTTATGAATGGACTTATACAGGGAGTCAAAGTAGCTATCGTTTCAGTTTATTATTTATCTACTATGTTTGTACTATTGGCTTTGTTATTCTCTATATTCAATATTATCAGCTGCATCTTAGACATCATTAATATAATATGGTAATCCAGATATAAAATTTGCTGCATGCTTTAATTAGATGATTAAATTGTCAGCTAAGTCTTACACATCATTAATACCATACATTAACACAGACATTGAATTTGCTTAAATTAGACGCTTAAATTAACAACTACATCTTTGACAACATTCATAGAATACAGTAATCCATGATGTTAAACTTAATTTGCTGCACTCTTTAGTATGACGCTTAAATTTACAGTTACATCTGAGACATCTTTCATATATATTACTGCAATCCATGACGTTACACTTAGCGCTTTGATATCGTAAAAACGCATCGTTTGCTTGTGTCGTTTTGTAGGGTTTGCTATCATTCCTCAGCGCGCCACTAATCGGAGCGTTATCAGATATCTGGGGCAGGAAAACGTTTCTTTTACTCACCGTCACTTTTACTTGCGCGCCTATCCCTCTCATGAAACTAAGTCCATGGTATTAGTTTATTATATATAGTTTTATTATATAGTTTTTATATAGTCTTTGCTATTAGTTTATATATTATATAGTCTTATTTTGTAATTAATTAAACTTTGTTAGATAAAAATATTTTTTTGTAGCGTTATTTGTGTGTGTTTAGTGTTAAGTACTATAACACAAAATTAACCACCCCCCTTTTTAGTGTTAAGCACCGTTAATCCCCACCCCCTTTGTGATGAATCAGTCAAAAAACATTAGTATTTATAGTGTGATAATCTAGGTAATAAAACGTCATTTGTATACTTTTTAATAGGAAAAATCTCTCCTATGTTAAATCATCTATAGGCAAATAGACAAATTATTACGATACTGTTTCTTCCCTTCTACCAGGTGGTACTTTGCCATGATATCTATATCCGGTATATTTTCCGTAACGTTCAGTATTGTATTCGCGTACGTCGCTGATGTCACGTCAGTTGAAGATCGTAGCGCGGCATACGGACTAGTCAGTCGATTACTTCTTAGTTTAGTTGTAAAGTTTTGTCATTTTCTAGAAAAATGTTAATATTCTATTTGAAATAATATATTGGTTCAAGCAGTATTCTGTTAAAACGGCCTCAACAAATTAATTCAAACAATTATTTCTCAGGGTTGGGATTAGGGTAAGGATTGAAATTAAGGTTAGTGCGAGGGTTAGGGTTAAGTGTCGGGTTAGTTAGGTTTAGGGTTATTAAATGAATTGACAGGGCCGTTTTGTCAGTTTCTCTGACAAAATCTAAAATTTAAATTTTTAATGACTTTTTTGAGTCATTTTGATTAAAGACTTACTGTACTTGCTACGCCCTTTAGCGAAACTGTTATTTCTTTTATCGTCAGGTTTCGGCAACTTTTGCGGCAAGCTTGGTAACCAGTCCTGCCATTGGTGCCTACCTGGGTCGGGTTTACAGTGATAACCTGGTCATCGCGCTTGCTACTGCAGTTGCCATATTAGACGTAGTGTTCATAGTTCTTGCCGTGCCAGAGTCATTGCCGGAGAAATGCCGGTCGGTGGTAGGGTGGGGGGCTTCACAATTGCCCTGGGAGAAAGCTGACCCTTTTAGTGTAAGTTTAAAAAAAAATTCAAAAAAAATTCTAGTTATTCTATACTTGTTATTTTGGTCTTCTGTTCGTAGTTTTATTTTATTTTGCCTTTTATTTTATATTTTCTTTTGTTGTTTTATAGAATATATCTCTTGTAGCTTGTAATGTTATGAATCCAGGGTGTCGGGACAGTTTGTATATGCCGACTTTTTGTATAAGATAGTGTGTGTACTGAGTTTTGTATAAAACATTTGTGTACCGACTTTTAGTATATGACAGTTTTTATGTCAACTTTTAATATAAGACATTTGTGTAGCAACTTTTCTTATAAGACAGTTTGCTGTTGATATTTTACTGGTTTTTATTTCAGGCATTGCGTAAGATAGGACAGGATTTTCTCATTCTAATGCTCTGTGTGACTGTCTTCTTCTCTTACTTACCAGAGGCCGGGGAATATTCTAGCTTCTTTGTTTATTTACGTCTGGTAAGTTTAGTTTTTGTTGATTTTATCTTTATTTGTTCGCTCATCACTCCGTTTCTTCACACCCAATTGGGTTAGGTTTAAGATTAAGTTTAACGTCATGGATTATGACAATGATGTCTGAGATGTAGTTGTCAGTTTAAGGATTGTACTAAAGGGTGCGGGTAGTTAGAAAAATAATGAGCTATTCGGGATTTGAATCTGGACCTGTCGCATTCGAGTCCATCTAAGTACTTCTCTGTTGCTATATTTGGTTTTTCTTTTGTTACATTTTTAATTTGTACTGGGTTTTTTATATGTATGATTTAAATTTTAATAAATTTACATTATTTTTTGTTCTGCTATTTTTATTTGTACTATTTTAGGTTATGAGGTTTAACCCTGAGGAGGTGGCGACCTTTGTTGCGGTTGTGGGGGTCCTCTCTGTCATTGCACAGGTCAGTTTTAATCCCCCGTCCCCCCTCCCCCCATTAATAATGTATATTAATTCATTTAAGAATACTAATTAATATTAATCTCGTTTATGAATATAAATACAGTTTTTAAAAATATTATGTGAGTAATTTGAATATAACTACTAAAAACATAACTACTAAAAACATAACTATTAAAAACATAACTACTAAAAACATAACTACTAAAAACATAACTACTAAAAACATAACTACTAAAAACATAACTACTAAAAACATAGCTATTAAAAACATAACTACTAAAAACATAACTACTAAAAACATAACTACTAAAAACATAACTACTAAAAACATAGCTACTAAAAACATAGCTATTAAAAACATAACTACTAAAAACATAACTACTAAAAACATAACTACTAAAAACAGAACTACTAAAAACATAACCATTAAAAACATAGCCATTAACATTGATTTTTGGATATTATTTTGTTCATTGTACTACATTTGTTAACTTCTAGACAGTAGTATTGGCAGTACTTATGAAGTACTTGGGCAGCAAGCATTCCATCATATTTGGACTCGTTCTTGAGATGCTGCAACTTTTTATGCTTGGTTTTGGGTCACAACCATGGTAATATTATACTGTACACTTTTATTTAGAGTTATAATTCTACTATTTGTTAATAATTTTTTGACTATTTGTAATGTATCGTAGTTTTAACAATATTCAAAGTTTATTTTGATGTGCGTGATTATGTGATTGAATTATGATCTTTAGCTACTAAGATCTAATTTTTGTGATTTCTTTTGTATGATCTTTAGATACTTTTGAATTTGTAATGTAATTTTTAATGTAATTTTTGGTATATTAATAAAGTGACCATGAATACATTAACCCGATAATTTGTACCATTGATTTACTTAATAACTTTAAATTTAACCTGAACCTAGCACTAACCCTAAGCTACCAGAACTTTAAGCAGTAGTTTTCATTGATCTACTTATTATTATAGGATTAAATGAAATACCGGAGCTCTAACCACTTTTAAATTAGATGTTTTATTTCTTTGTATAAGATCATATGGAGTGCCGGAGCTCTAACCACTTTTTATTTAGTTTTATTTCTCTGTATAGGATCATATGGAGTGCCGGAGCTTTAGCCGCTATGGGAAGTATAACTTATCCAGCTATCAGTTCATTCGTATCTGCGTACGCAAGTCCTGATCAGCAGGGTATGTTTTACTTGCTCTTTGTATAAATTGTTCGGTGGCTCAGTTGGCAGTGCGTCTGACTACCAACTGTAGAGTAGTGGGTTCAAATTTTAGCTGAGGCAAAAAAATTAAATTTAAAATTGCCGAAAGATATTAAATTTTCAATTTATTCTATTGCTTGTATAAACTAAAATATTTGTGACTCGTTTAAAATGATGCCGATAAATCGACCACAACTGTTAATTCTTAGGGTTGGGATGCGGGTTAGAATTATGGTTAAGTTTAGAGTTAATAGGGTTATTAAATGAATTGACATGACTGATTTGTCGGCTTAATGTATTTGGAGTCATTCTTTGAGTGCTTAAAATTTATTGTAATACTTTTTAAACACTCATATCTTTTGCTTATAGAACACTCTGTTTCGTAAATTAGATATTCATTAAACAGTCGCAATTGTGCTGATGTGACGCTAATATTTTCCATTAAGGTGTGGCCCAGGGAGTCATCACCGGCATTCGGGGCCTTTGTAACGGACTGGGGCCGGCTCTCTTTGGTTTTGTTTTCTATTTATTTCACGTCGATCTCAACGAAAATGGCTCAGTAGAGGGTACGGCGCGACATGCACATTCAGCGCATCATAACGATGTTGTGAATAACGCGTCGAGTCAAGACGAAGCAGCGGTGCTGCGGCAAATACATTCCGCTGTTAGTTGCGTTGATTTATTTATTAATTAGTTCGGTAATTAATGATAATAGTTTTATAATAAACTGACAAGTTAATCGGTATCTGTACAAGGACATAAAAATAATAACTTAATAATAGTTGTCTCGTTATGTAGTATGTCCATCTCCCCTTTAGTATCCTTTTCCCTCCATCCTTCCCTCTTATTACCCTTTCCCCCCCCCTGTTATTTTCCCTCCCTCTTGTTACTAATATTAAGTGTTTTTAAATTTTACTAGACCATTAATTTAGAGTCAATTTATAAATTCATATCCAAAATTCATGTCATAAATCCATATCATAAAATGACTTTTAATTTGTTACGCGTCATAAATTTAAATAATTTTTATTTCAGAGTATAATGCCGGGGCCGCCGTTTGCATTTGGAGCCATCCTTGTCATCCTGGCTCTATTCGTCGCTCTCTTTATTCCTGAGAATCCAAACAACATGGCCAAGTCACCGACCAATCGCACGCCTCCGATTTCACGAGATCTAGTCAGCCTAGACGGTCAGTCATAGTTTTTAATCATTTGTTTAATCGTTTATTTTACTCTTTGTTTAGAATTAATTTAAAATCTCAGAATTTTAGCTTATAAGTAATTAGTTGGATTTTCATGTTAGGATTTTGGTTCAGTGTCAGGTAAAAGAGTTAGCTCCATGGTTGACTCGGCTGTCCATTAATTTCTCCTTGCTGGCTTAGATTGGATAAATGAGTTTTCTCCTTGCTGGCTTAGATTGGCTAATGAGTTTTCTCCTTGCTGGCTTAGATTGGCTAAGTGAGTTTTCTCCTTGCTGGCTTATTGGCTGAAAAATCTAAGTTATTGTATTACTTACTACTTTACTTCTTGTTTTTATTATAAAATATTTATTTTTATTCACCAGGTGGCGGCAGTCAGCACGTTCCTTTATTGCGTGATGATTACGATTCATCAACATAATATCTCTTTCACTAGTCTCTTGTCATTTTAATCTGTTATTAATTTGATTTTGCATTTTGCACATTTTTGTTTTTGTCTACAATCCAAAATATGAATAACAGTGGCTGGTTGTGTAGTTCATAGTGAGGATTTGATATAATAAATAATGATATAAAGTATTTTGTGGAAATTGGTCAATAGACTTTTGATCTACAGATATTGATCTACAGATTCAGATATTTGGTCTACCGATATTTGGTGTATCGTAACCGTAAGCCTAACCTTAATTCTAATCTTAATATCGTAGCGGGCAAATTGTTGGTAGACCAAATATTTATATTGTAAAAGTCTGCAGATGAATTATCTTGATAGCAAAGAAAGCTTGTGATGTAACGTAAAATGTTAATTTATGTAATTACTAATGAAAATTATTTAGTTAAATAAGTCGGTTGGTTGTTCTTTACTCGATGTCTATGAATTTATTTCGTTATATGTCACTTAATAGTCTGTTTATGCTGATGTGACATTAAAAGCAAACGTACAATTTAATTCGTTCGATTTTAAATTGAATCGAAATTGCAGAGTTTTCAGTTAGTTAACAATTTTACTATTTTATTTGTGTCTGGTGATTGAAAACGAATTTTCTTGTCATAAAATAAAAAAAATGCAAAGATTTAAAAAAAATTAATCTTTCAATTTTCTATAAAAATAGATAACGTTAAATTTTCTTGCTTTCTGCATGTCCTAAGCTTATAGCAGATAATTTGTTCATCTACTGCTCTACTATTGACTGTTGCTGCTGCTGCTATTTCGCTTGACTGGTGTTAGATTTTGCATATATGCTCTAAGGCTTTTTAATGTCAGTAATGTTCAAATTCGCATCGTCATTTTTAAAGCTGTGTATCAAATCCGTAGCCAATTTTGCATATCCTACGAAATTTCTATCATTGCTCACGTTTTGTTTAGGTTAATTAAATGGAAAATGTGAGTAATTATAATAGGATATGCGGAATTTTATATCTGAGATAAATTTGAACTACTGCCTAAGTTGCATATGTTTTTCATACGTGTATAAAACGTAATTATAAATTAGATCTCCCAAGTTTTTTGATATAATTTCTGATCTTTTATCATCTTAGAGTTCTAGATTTAGTAAAAATTAATGTGTATCAATCGAAAAATTATATTATAGGTTGGGTGATATTTTTTTCATGATGAATTTTTCTGAAATTTGTATTTATCATAAAAAATTTTAGTTGATTAAAATTTGCAGAGTAATTCTTTTTAATGACTTCATCAGTATTTTGCTATGACTGTTTAGTTAAATTTTAATTTTTGCAATTTTTTATTCAATGATTAGTTTCTATTTTAATTTATTTGTATCATAATGCCGTGATGTAGCCAAAGGGCTACATCATCTCCAGTTATCTACCATTGTAGATAAAAAAAATTGATGGTCTAAATCAGTGCTTCTCAAACTTTTTAGTATGACGGACCGGCAGGAATTTTTCCATTGCACCGGGGACCGGTGAAATATTTTCTCTGTACTGACGTGGTAATGAAATGTGTCCCGTGACATTTGGCATGAATTTGGCTTTTTTATATATGTTATCGAACAATTTTTAAAAGAATAGTTTTAATAAACGAGAACATAAGATATAATTTCAAAAGTCATGGAAATTTATTAACAAATGATAAAGCAACTATAGTTAGTTTTTCTTAATACATGTGTAAGTTTAAGCTCAATGTTTAACTTTAACTAATGGGTCATAATTACGAACCTGCTTATTTTTTGAAAGTTTATCAAGTCGTGGTTCGATTGAGGACACTGCTAGCGCAATGGAGAACAAACATCCATACTGTTCCTGTACTTTGTCTTACTAATGCTCATTGTTGAAAATGCAGGATTATAATTAGATTTTTCTTTACTTTCCTGATAACTTCTGCGGACCGGCGGCTGATGGCCCACGGACCGGCACCGGTCCGTGGACCACCACTTTGAGTAGCACTGGTCTAAATTACACTGTAAAAGGTCTTATAAAAGGTATTATTTTCTGTTACCGCCCCTCCCCCCTCCGTTTTTTATGGCAATTTAATTAAAAAAAACAGTATTTGGAAACAGATCTTGTAACCTAAATTTATGAAAGGAAAAACACCTCCCAGTATGAAATTCTTGCTACACCACTGTCAAAAAGGACTGAATTAAGAAATGTTTTATACTAGATTATACAAAACTCATAATTCAGATTATGTAAAATCGAGCTCTTTCTCGATAATTCTGCTGCTGTTTGCAAATAAAATAAGTTATGCGAAACTTTTGGCATATATCGCATAAAATACAGATTCTTTACATAATTGCTAAATTATAATATCATTTCTATGCTATAACTACTTTGTACTGTTTCTGAAGTGTGTGTGTTGTTTAGTAAATTGCTTTTATACATCTGTGAGAAGTACAAGTGTCCATTTTGATGTTCATATTCAGATTATATTCATTTCATTATTATTTATTATTGAGTATTATCATTTTATGTTTTGTATATCTAATTGCATAAAATACACGAGTTTATAAGTTGCATATTATGGTGAAGTGGTTAGTATATCGGATTTGGTATCAAGAGATCATAGATTCAAATTCTGCTTGACTTGTATATCTGACTTGCTGCACTCTGTAAGTAATTTCTTATTTGATATATGCAATGTCTATTAATCATTGTTTACTTTTTACATAAGTAAACACTGATGTAATTACATAAGTTTACATAAGTTGACCTAAACTTATGTAAACTTTACATAAGTTTAACTTAACTCTGTTTTAATTTCTGAAGCTTCTATCATTTTATGCCACATTGCCACTGTATAAATTATCGTTATAATTGTGAGATTCTTCTAAAACACAACATCAATCGGGCAATCGTCCTTGAATCTGCCAATCAGCGTGAAGTTCGGCCTACTTAATATCAATATTTTTTCTCTATTGTAGTATTGCTTTTTTCTAAATGCACGATTTTCTTAACGCACCAGTGCTGTAAATTTCACTACGACTATATTTGGTTCGTTTCTTGTTCGCTGAAATTTTATTACATCGTATATTGGTGAGGGATTTTTTTATTTATTTCTATTATTTTTATTATTGAGTTTTGAGAATGATCTTATAAAACAATATATCAGAGTTGTTTTTATTATTTCTCGTTGTTTTTGCTGAATTCATTAATGCATCATTTGCATTTGAGATGACTGAATTTGTGATTGTAAAAAGTCATATTCTCACTCTATCTGTTCAACATTTCTTTTTCTGTAATTCCTGTATTACACTTTTAACTGACTGAAAATGAAGAGTATTTTAAGAACCCTTTGAAATTTCACGAGACTCTTTATTATAGCCTGTTTTTCAAAAATCTTTAATTTAATCTAATTCTATCTCTAATTCAATCTAATTCCGAATAATTTAATCTAATTCTATCTCTAATTCAATCTAATTCCTAATAATTTAATCTAATTCTATCTCTAACTTCAAAATTTAAGTTTAACCTATAGATTATCGTATTATATGGATTATCGTATTATATGAAGGATGTCTCAGACGTATCTGTCAATTTAAGCGCCTTTCTCAACATTGCAGCAAATTAGAGAAACAGTGAGCTTTCTGTGATTCGAATCGGACCTGTCGCGTCCAGCGCTTCAACCACTTCTCTAACAAACAGTGACTTTACCTTGAGATCTAATCTATTATCTCTAAATTAAATACCAGTTGACAATAGTCCACCCCCCCCCCACCCTTCCCTCAGGCACACTATCTTCAGGTATTACAAAAATGTATCAAGTTAAAAAATTTGGTGCACTTGTACCATTCTGGGTCGGAACCTAAGGTTGCGATTTCGATTTAGAAGGTGGTAAATGATCTTTTGGTTTTTTATTTTTATAAGTTAGGATTAGAAATATGATTATTGTGTTAGAAGTGAGGGTTAGAGTTTGGGTTAGTTATAATGAAAGTCTTTGTACCAGATTTGAAAAAATGTAAACAAACAATGTATACAGAGCATTGTAGATTTATTTATTTAATTTATAATTGTAGTTTTATTTAATTATTTTGCAAACTAATTATAATGGAAGAATTTTGCAGAGAACTTCCAAAGATTGTAAGTTGCATTTAATTAAATCTCAATGATATATTATAATTAAATAAAAAATACGTTAATCTTAATCCAACTATCTCATTGCTTGCATTATATAATTAAATCTTGTTGTAAATTATATAATTTAATCTTTGCTATTACATTTTTTGTATTATAATATTTGTTTGGTTTAATTAAATCTTGTTTCTAATTATATTCGTGCTGATGTGACGCAACAAAAAGTAAATAATGCAAACGTTTCGTGTACTTTAGGAATTACACGCTCATCTCATTGGATCATGTAGTAATGTGACGATAGAGAAACTGATTAAAAGAAGACGAGAACAGAAATGTGAAAGATGGAATGAATCAATTGCTGCTGGAATTGTTAATGGAAAAATTGAAAATCTTGCAAAGTTGGTAAAATTTTCTAAGAATATCGATATTGTAATTTATTTCATGCATATATATACATATATATATATATATATATGCGATAGATTTAATAAAAATGATTTGTAGTTTAGAAAATAGCAACATAAAGTGTTTTACTTTGCCTTGTGACGCTTGTTTTACTAAATTTAGTATTGCACTTAGTTAATAGTGAATGATAAAGTTTTAACAGTTATTTATTTTAGACTTTTAGTGGCCTAAATTTGGGGTAATTTAAATTTACCATTCATGTAATAAGCTCTTAATTCTTAAAGATTTAGCTATATGATAGCTTTTTATTTTTATTTATTGACTATACTCAAATTATTTTGCAGCAAATGAGCATATTATTTGGAGCGATTTTATTTCATTAAATGCAAAATAAAATTATATGCACGCGTGTTTGTTTATTTTTAGCTGTTTTGTCAAATTTCGTTTGCTGCATGAACTTTGTGATAATACTGAAGCCGTTTATACTGTAAGTCAATTTATATCAACTTAATGATTCTGTATCATATATGTACTCTCTTTATTTAATAAATAAAGAAAAGATTTAACTTTGCGTATAAACTTACATACGAATAGGTTGTATTAATTTATACTTTATTAAAATATCATTTTTAAAATATCATTTTTATAAAATGATATAAAATATCATTTTTATAAAATGATATAAAATATCATTTTTATAAAGTGATATTTTACAAATATCATTTTATTTCAAATGCTGCAGTTTCTGAACATTGATACCATCTTATATCAATGATTTGTTATTTTAGTGGTTAGAGCACTGGACTCAGACGCGACAGGTCTAGGTTGGAATCTCAGAAACCTCACTGTTTCTCTTACTTTGCTGCACCCTTCAGTGAGACATTTAAGTTAACATCTACATATAAGACGTTATTATAATACGGCTATCCATGACGTTAAACTAAATCTATCGTATCTGAGATTTTGTCTTATAGCAATTGAATTTTGTAATTTTGTGCTGATGTGACGTTTGTCTTCAAACAAACAATGCATTCACAGGTTACTGAAGACGTGATACGTGAATTTGCAGCCGATAATGTGAAATACGTTGAACTTAGAACCACATTACGTGATGTGCCAATAACAGGAATGACCAAGTCATCTCATTTAGCTAGCGTTATTAGAGCGATACTAGCCAATAGCGCGGAAGATATCGTCGTTAGGATTCTGCTGTCGATAAACCGGACGATGCCATTGGACGATGCATGGGATACTCTTAGATTGGTTGAAGAAAATAGGTCATCGGATTATGAGAACGAAAGATTAGTGGTTGGATTGGATCTGAGCGGAGATCCCGTGGTGGGATTTGTTGAGATTTTTTAAAATAATTTAATAAAATTAAAATGAATACAGTATACATTCTTTTGTTGAATTTTTTATATATCTAAACGAAAACAAGTTTTGTTGTAACCCTAACCCTAATAAACTTTAGCATTAGCATTAAACCTAACTTTAATTCTAACAGCAATCAAAATGCTAAGATTAGAATGCCGGCGTCTATAAAATGCATCTATCTTGAGAATTAATAGTGATGGTTACTCTGTCAGGGCTATTTCAATCTCTAACTAAGTAGTCTCTTTTTTAATATCCTGTATATGTTTACTCTTGCACTGATATGAAGTCAAATTTTTGTTCAGTATTTAATATTATTGTTAAAAGATAGTAATGCGTAGCATGATCAACGATAAATTTATTTTCATTGTGTATTGCTATCCTATAAGACAATTTTTACAAGACGTTTTTTATTTTTTATTTTATTTAGCTCGGTAATGTGGCTAGTTTTATTCCGGTTTTGTCTGAAGCCAAAAAGAAGAATCTGGCTCTTTCTCTCCATATGGCTGAGGTTTATTTTTGAACTTTATTTCCGTAAAAAAAATCTAAAAATACGTTAAAATTTAAGTTTTAAAACGGTTAATAATAATTTATATTATCTATATTGTGATTTTAAGTGTACGTTTATTGGAATATATTCATTGTATGTTAGCTTTATATGAGATTTTGTGACAACATTTCTACAGACAAATAATTTTAGTTAAAGTTATAAACTTTTGATAAAATTATTAATCCAAAGTTTGTTTACTTTTAAAATGAAGGCGGAGTCTAGTTCTATCGAAGAGTCTAATTCGCTGCTTTCTGTAAAACCTGACAGGATTGGTCACGGGACATTTATGACTGCAAATAGAGGAGCTGATTATCAACGAATCGTAGACATCGTACTATCTAACAACATTCCTATTGGTTCATTAGATTTTGAACTTTTAAGCTAAATTTTTTAGCAGGCATCTATAGGATGATGACATCTATAGCTTGCCGGCATCAATAGAATGCCGGCATCTTTAGAATGCCGGCATCTATAGGATGCCAGCATCTATAGAATACCGGCATCTATAAGATGCCGGCATCTATGGAATGCTGGCATCTATTGGATGCCAGCATTTATAGGATGCCGGCATCTATAGGATGCCTGCATCTATATAATGCCTCTATAGATGCAGGCATCCTATAAATTCCGGCATCCTATAGTTGCCGGCATCCTATAGATGCCAGCACATTATATAGATGCAACCCTATAGATGCCAGCATCCTATAGATGCTATAGATTCCGGAATTCTATAAAAGCAGGTATCCTATAGATGCCATGACATTCCATAGATGCCGGTAGTCTATAAATGCCGGCATTCTATAGATGCCGGCACCCTATAGACGCAGGCACCGTATAGATGCCAGCACCTTTTAGACGCCGGCATCCTAAAGATTCCGGCATCCTACAGTAGCCGGCACCCTATAGATGCCACCATCCTATAAATGCCGGCATTCCACAGATGCCAACTATAGGATGCCGTAATTTATAGGATGCCGGCATCTATAGGGTTCATCTATAGAATGCCAGCATCTATAGAATGCCGGTATCTATAGATTGCCGGTAGATTGCCGTCATCTATAGGATGCCAGCATCTACAGGGTGCCGGCGTCTATAAAATGACGGCATCTATAGGGTGCTGGCGTATATAGAATACCGGAATTTACAGGATGCCAGCATTTATAGAATGACGGAATCTGTAAAATGCCAGCATCTATAGAGTGGCAGCATCTATGCGATGCCGGCATCTATAGGAAGTCAGCATTTGTAGGGTGCCGACATTCTGTAGGGTGCCGGCATCTATAGAATGCTGGCATCTATAGAGTGCTGGCATCTATAGAGTGCTGGCATCTATAGAGTGATGGCATCTATAGGATGCCGGCATCTATAGAATGTTGGCATCTATAGGATGCCGGTACCTATAGGATGCCGGGATCTATAGAATGCAGGCAT
This sequence comes from Oconnorella tubifera, assembly GCA_034700105.1. Taxonomy (NCBI): domain Eukaryota; kingdom Metazoa; phylum Annelida; class Clitellata; order Enchytraeida; family Enchytraeidae; genus Oconnorella; species Oconnorella tubifera. Next base: position 262 of record JAQIXG010002732.1, on the reverse strand, counting down.
CGATGGAATGATAGCATCAATAGGGTGCCAGCATCTATAGAATGCCGGCATCTATAGGATGCCGGCATCTATAGGATGCTGGCATCTATAGGATGCCAGCATCTGTAGAATACCGGCATCTATAGGATACCGGCATCTATGGAATGCTGGCATCTATTGGATGCCAACATTTATAGGATGCCTGCATCTATATAATGCCTCTATAGATGCAGGCATCCTATAAATTCCGGCATCCTATGGTTGCCGGCATCCTATAGATGCC
>JAQIXG010002731.1:0-16803 GCA_034700105.1 Oconnorella tubifera | reverse complement strand
AAATTAGAAATAGTTAAGCTCAAATGTGATCAAAAATATCAATTTTAAATGAGTAAAGAAATTTTTAAAATACAATTAGATGTTATTTTAGTACTTGTCTGCTTAACGACCTCAAATTTTTATTAATTTGTTAATTAATTAAAATAATTGTTTAATTACTTAATTACATACTTACTTATTTACTCACTTACTTACTTGCTTACTTACTTACTTACATACTTACGTACTTACTTACCTACTTACTTACATACTTACGTACTTTTATTTGCTTACTTAATTACTTATCTACTTACTTACTTACTTACGTGCTTACTTACTTATGTACTTTTATTTACTTACGTACTTTTATTTACTTACTAACTTACTTACCTACTTACTTACTTACATATTTACTTACTTACGTGCTTACCTACTTACTTACTTACATACTTTTATTTGCTTACTTACTTACCTACTTACTTACATACTTACTTACTTACGTGCTTACTTACTTACGTACTTTTAAAAATATTTTTTTTTGGAGTCGTCAAAGATCGAAAAATAAATTCCCTCGCTCCCCCCCCCCTGTTAATTAATATCTCAAATTGATTGCATTATAAACAACAATGATAGACGCCACATCCAAAGCAAAGATATGATTGGATAAATTGATTGAGCGATATGATTTGATACGTTTAAAAGAGCAGCAATATGATTGGCTGATGATCCAGTTTTGATGGGTCAAATTTGCATAAAATGGTGCTTGCAGCTTTCAAGACTGGACGACTTTTGCCTGGACGACTTGACTGGATGACTTCCTCGAGTCAAAAGTCGTCCAGGCTTTGAACAACACACGGCACGACTTTTCCCCCAACACAAGTCGTCCAGGCTTGCCTGGACGAGACTGGACGAAAGTCGTGCTGTGTATTCTCAGCTTTATTGCAATCATTTTGTTTTAATTATATTTACTGTAGGTCATAGGTGACAGCTGAGTGTAAGTCACTGAGATGTCGAATTTTCAAATAGTTTTGGTCGGTGGAATTTTAATTGTTCTTGCTTATCTATGGAGTGATCGAGCAAGCATTGAAATCAAAGACGACACAAAAGAGGAATATGATTATATTTTAGGTAGACTGAAATGTTTGTGTAGATACACAGTTACTGTTTTTATATTGCTTATTGTTATAGCTAATGACATAATGCTTTTAAATATGAATCTGATATTTTGGATGTAGCTAAACAAAGTCGTAATATTATCTTAAAGTTTAAGAAATTTAATTTAGATTTAAATACTTTAAAATAGAAGACAGACTAAAATTTTCTAGACTAATATCACCCAGAGTATCACGATGTTTAAGCTGGCGCAAAATGTTAATTATCTGCAATATTGTTGTCAATATTTTTCTGCAATTTGAAGCTAAATCTATTAAAGTAAACTGTAACTTTAATATAAGGAAATCATTTTGATGCGTTTAGACATTGTTTATTTTCTTTTCTAGTTGGTTCAGGATCACCAGGCTGTGTTCTTGCAAACAGATTGTCTGCTGATCCTCGTATAAATGTTCTTCTAATTGAAGCGGGTGATAGTGATGATAGGTATAAGTCTGATTTGTCCATCCCTTACTCGGCTTTGTCACTGATGGCTGGCAGTGAACTTGTTTGGAATGACACGACCACTAAGCAGAAGAATTCTTGTCTGTCAATGAAAGATCAGGTCTAGGGGGTTTATTTGATAAATATTATTTTTATTCACAAGTTAAAATAAGATATAAAATATAACAAATATGTCTTATATGTATTATTCGTATATATTTTGTATTATTATTATAGATTTGATCAAGTAACTGACTTTTTTGTTGGTTGAAGCTTGGTATAATAATGTATTTAAACGAAGTGATAGTTGATGTATTTGATTTATATCATTAGAGAAACTCAAAGCTATATTAATAGTGTAAAATGATGGCCTTAAAATTCTGTTGTCAGCTTGAAAGTTATTAGACCCCAAGTAGTCTACAAACAATATCAACTAATGTTGACATTATAAGTATTATTTATTATATTATACTAGTGTATTATACTAGTCTAGCAAGATATTAAAAGCATTGGACTCAAGAAGTGAAAGATCCTGATTTAGAGTATTGTATGACAAGCAATATTTCTTGCTGCTCCCTTGAGCAAGATATTTTATTTATCAGCTAAGTTTTCTGATATATCTTTAATTCATGAATAATTATTAATATTAAGCTTAATATAATACAGAGTATTTTTTATTTATAATAGAGTGTTTAGACTAAGATTTTTACTGATGTAATTAGTAAATACAGTCGTTACAGATTCTAAATGTTTTTCCATGTTTATAGAAATGCCGTTTTACCAGAGGTCGAGTTCTTGGTGGTAGTTCTAGTATTGATTGTATGGCATATAATCGTGGCAGTCGGCATGATTATGACAGCTGGTCAGCGTCTGGCTGCAGTGGCTGGTCATATGATGATGTGGTGTCATATTTTGATAACATGGAGGGAATTTATAATGAAAAGACGGCAACTTTGGGTACAAGCTATTTTATGAAATGTGTTTTTACTTTAAATTTTTTATTTTGACGTGTTATGTCGTTGTAGTAGCAATTTAATACTTAAAATTATTATATGTAATAAATTTTCAATGTCATTTTATGCAACTGAAATAATATTTTTTAATTATTTATTTAAACTAATTGAAATGGAAATGTCTTTGTAATAATATATTATATTAATAAGTAATTGATGTCGCTTTCTGCTGTCTCTGTGTTGTTATTTATTATTTCTTTATATTTTAATGACAATTTATTTAGTGAGATGAATTGAGTGATGCAATGATCTTAGAATTATAGAGAGAGAAAGAGAACAGATAACCTAAATCTAAGTTGATTGAATTACATTTCTTAACCAATTGTATTATAAATTTCATTATTTTTATCAAAATTTAACGCAAATTAATTGAAAATTACATCAAGAATTTAATAATTTTTATTTAAGGTAATAAAGGCAGCAATGGTTTGATGATATCTGATGTGCGCGCTACTTCGCTGTCTGAGGCGTTCGTTTTGGCGGGTAAAGAGTTGAGTTACAGGGTTACTGATACTGCGAGCAATGAAGGTAGAGATCTCTATCATTTATTCTAATATATCTTTGCTATAAAGATATCAAGTGATGTTGCGTTTTAAAGGATGTAATAATTTATTTAAATTTGCTTAAAATTTGATGTAGATGTTTTGTGTAATGCTATTTATTATTATTGAGTCATGTTTGCTTTTTATTCATTGATTCAATGGCATTTTTCTGCTGTTATTTGAATGCTATCAATTCTATATATTATTAATTATTGTTTTAATCAAGCAATAATTTCAACGATTTAATTAAATGTGATGTATTAAGCGATCTCACACACAAGAGCGGCAACAAGTCGAGGTCATCGTGTCAGTGCAGTGACAGCTTATCTCAGTCCTGCATCAGGCCGATCAAACCTGCACATCATTACAAACGCATTTGTACAAAAGGTTGTCAGTACTATTATACATTTCTATAAGTTATAATCGATTGACAGAAGTCACTTAATGTATAATATTTGATAAATAAGATAGAGCACAATCTAGTATATACATTGCTTTTGCAAATATGCAAGGTTTTTCGAAGCATTAATTTATTGCAATTAAAAGCATCGATAAAATTAATTCATGTCTAGAATATTAATAACATTAGTTTCTGGACACCCGGTTAACTTTGTAACGGCTAAGGTAGCTTGACGTAATCAAATTAAAGATAATTTTATAAAAACTACCTACTTCATGCATAGAATAATTAATACTGAAGTGGATGTTATTGTAGTGAGCTTTTTGAGTTTTTAATTCACAGCAAGTAACTATTTTTTTTATCTTACTTAACTAGCTGAATGCCAATTTGTGCACTATATTCCAGTGACTGGAATTAAAGTCTAATCTATGAATCTTTCACACTAATTGATTTTATAAATCTTCTTTCTACATTTTTGATGAAAAAATAAATTCATAATTGGATACCTTTGCTTAAAAAGATAATTTAAGAGTTAGCATTCTTGCATAGATCTGTGGAATAGATATCCATCAGAATTTTATGAATCTTATATGGATTAATGCTGCTAAAGTGATTTTTTTAAAATCTGATATAGAAATTTGCATTGAATTGAAACTCGTATTAATTAGAATTTAACATTTTTTCTTGAAAAACTATTTTACTTTTAATTCAGTAGAAAGATAACTTAAAGTAACTTTAATGTTTTGTTGTGTTGTTACAGATATTGATTGAGAATAAGAAAGCAGTTGGAGCAGAGTTTATTAAAAATGGAACTGTAAGAAAAGTGAGAGCAAAGCGAGAAGTCATCCTTTCAGCTGGCGCTATAGGCTCGGCTCATTTACTTATGCTGTCTGGTATAGGACCAAAGGAACAGCTACAGAAGTTCAATGTAAGTACTGGATGATAGAAGTGTTGTTGTGCAAGAGAGTTTAGATGATTGACTTCAAAAATTCATGGACACATCTGTCTCAGTATTTAGAAAGAGACTTTAGGAGCAAATCAGTATAGATAGAGGCTATTTTGTGATCTAGTTAATATGCAGATATAATGACTATAAAATTATTCTGTAAATAAAGTTATAAAATTACTTCATAAATTACAATGACATTTCAAATATTTTTCCGGCGAATTATATGAAAATACCGTTTATGCTGCAAGACTTCTGTACTTAAACTGAATTGAAAGCTAAGTCAAACTGAAATTTGAAGTGTTTTTTGTAAAGACTTTTTAACTTTTGAAAGTTTAAACATATCAAAGCAAATTTTGATAATTAAAGTGTCAAATTTTTTCCTTTACAAACTCAAAAACATTAAAATAATATTATATTTGGCTTTTTATCTCATTTTTGTTAGGAAGTTATATTTATTGCGTACCCTATAGATTCTATATAAAAATTGAATCAAATAAATATTAAGTTTCATTGTCTGTCATTAAGTAGTATCTTTGTCTTGATGTCATTTTGTGTAACTTCAAGTAACCTGCAATTAAATATTTTAACTTTGTATATTTGTTGCTTTTATCTAAGATACCTGTTGTCGCTGATTTGCCAGTTGGCAGTCGATTGCAAGATCACTTGGCTGTTATTAGTTCACAGTTTAGATTGAAGGAACCTATTGCAATCACTGAATTCAAAGCGACTTCTATTTGGGCAAAACTCGATCATTTTCTCTTTGGAACAGGTAGTCCGATGTTTGTGCAGATATTGTGACAAAACTTTTGCAGATAAATGTTTTTTTATCTACATGTGATTTATGACATATGGTTAATAACATATGGTTTATAACATTTTTATGGTTATAGGTTAGAAGTCTTGCTGGAATTAATACTGTGAACCATATTTTGTAAACCATACATTGATGAACTCTTTTTTATCTGTAAACGTTTTGTCATGGAATTATTTGTGCATGATATTAGTATTTAATATAAAATATACTTGAATAAGTATTTAAATAAAGTATTTTTGATTAAAGCTTAATACAAATGATATATTTAAATTTGATTTCTCTGTAAGCTATTTGATAAACAGTTTAAGAAACTGCTGAAGATGCGGTTAAGTTTTTATAATGCAAATATATCATCTAATGAAAATTCATTATTGCAATGTGTGCCTAATTTTTCAGATTTCGGACGTGGTGTTCTAACTGCTTTACCACAAGCTTTGATGACTGTAGTAAATATTATTTTTATTAGGGTTTCTTGGCAGTACATGCCACTTTGAAGGCGCGGCCTATCTAAGCTCATCCAATAAGAATCATGACAGTGTGTCACCTGACATACAAGTGCAGATGATAAACACTTTGATTGGTAATTCTGAACAGCTCATGGATGGCTTTAGTCGTCTTACTAATATGCAACCAGAGGCAAATTAAAGTTTTAAATAGTATTTTGTCATAAAGAATTGTGTTATATTTATTGTAACTTATTAGTTTATTTTTTATAAAGTAGATGCGTCTGTATATTTATATTATTAGAATTGACAAGACTTGATTGTAAAAAATTAATTAAGTATATTTTTTTCATTTCCCAGTCATTTTAGATAATCTAGGATATCTAGGATCTTTTTGTGTTTCTGAATCTATTTCAGTTATTGAAAGTGTTTCTTTCTTGCAAGGATTGCGCAATTTTCAATAAAAAATTAAAAACAATAAATAAATAAACTGTTTATTACATTTAAATAAGAGCATTATTGACTATCCACACTCAGAGTGTGGATTAATGCTGGGTGTTTGCATTGCATATAATATATATTGCAAACTGTTAAAAATTATAAGATTGAACACTTTTTATTGACAGATAGTTGACAAAGTATATGGTGGCAGCCCAATGTTGGATGGTTTCTCTTTAATGCCTGTATTGCTTCATCCACATAGCTCTGGTGTGCTGCGTCTAAGAAGTTCAGATCCTTCCGATCGCCTTCTCATTGATTCTAACTTTCTTTCAGATGCACGTGATGTTGATGTCCTAACTCATGGTTGATATTCTTAACTCATTATTTAATTTTAATTGTTAATCTTTTAATGTATTTTATTCATCTTTCAGTTTTAATAGTAAAAGAATTTAATCTGATCTTAATGATTAACAATAATGTGAATGAATTTGATGACATGGCTGTCACAGTAAGATTTTTGTCTCAAGGGGGCATTAAGTTAGCGAAATGTTGCATTCAAAACCAAATTTAAACCTGGGACCCTTGGTTACAAACCTCTGTTCTGTTCATTTTCAATAAACTTTGTCAGTGATATAATACAATGCAAATTTTTATTTGAAGTCATGTAGCTACTATCTTAGTTTTGAAATGAAAATGTCTCGATGTTCACTTGAAGCATAACCATATGTGCCATGAACTTAGAACATATAAATTTAAAATAACCTTACTGCATGTCAACTTAGAGCCATTCTTGACTTTGTTATACTATTAATAAATGATGTTTTTATTTCATTGTCATTGTTCATAGCAATCAGGATGGCTGATAAACTCCTTGATACTGAAATGTTAAAAACTCTTGGCCCGCAATCTCTTGATCGCAATCATCCAGCTTGTGCTGCACACGTAAGAGGGAGTAATGAATATTGGGAATGTTTTATTCGACACAATGCCTTTCCTCTTTCACATTCAGCTGGTACTTGTAGAATGGGTGCAATCAATGATCCAACAACTGTAGTCAACTCTGAGTTAAGGTTTGTGTGCAACTGTTGAATAAGCTTTTTGGTTAAGTTGTATGAAGAACTTGATCGGTCTTATTTTTCAAAACTTTATGTGAATGACTTTCGGAATTAGCTTTACATTGTAATTTTTCATATTTTGTTACGGACATAAATGTTAACAAATAGATATTACTGAAACAATTTTAAGTGAGTTATATCTTTCGATAATTTATAGCTAATTATATATTTAGAGTGCACGGCATTGATTCTCTGAGAATTGTTGACGCATCAGTTATGCCTGAAATTGTCTCCACAAACATCAATGCAGCCGTTATTATGATTGCTGAGAAAGCGGCTGATATGATTCTTGGTCACCAGCGAATGGCAACTGCCAATGATACCGCTGTATAATTTAAAAATGTTGTTACTTTTTGTCTCCCAGTAGACTTTATAACAAAATTTCCTCTGCTCTTCCTGATTATTGTCGTTCTTCAATTATCCTTAGGCATCTGCTTTCCATATCAAATTTATATTCTAATCTTCCAGATTTAACTTGTATTCTCAGTTTCCGTCATGTCTCCTAGTGTTGCATTTTTCTGAATGCCCAGTAACCCATTGATGTAATTGAATTTAAATGTGAAGCACCCCCTCCATGCCACTGACTGTTAAATTCTTTATGTCTTTAACGATATCATGTCATAAATATTCATTACTTTTCCTGTCTTTTTTTATTTGGATTCCATCCTTGCGTTCAGTTAACTCTTCTATAGCAGTATAATTTAATGGATAATTTTAATCGATTCTTTTAAATCCAATTTATCATATTTTTAAGTTTGTAATTTTTCTTTTATTTGTTTTATTTACTTCATTTGCTTCTAAATATCCCGCTTTATACCGACGACATCACTTATAATAATATAATATCCGCTCAATTGCTGTTTGTTTTTTTAATGAAATAGAATCGGTGATTTTATAAGTGATTGCGTTAAGATTATAAAGTTAAACTAAGTATAGAGAAAACATCACTCCTAAAGCTTTAATGCGATATCTACCGCGGTTCAATTGATTGATTTTCTCATTATTTGATATAATAAGTAGATATTGTCAAAGAGATGTTATTTATGTTTAATTATTATTTTTATTTGTATTAATTAAACAGTTTAATTAGTTGTTTCACTGATTTTTTATGAAGTATTTGAATTGGTTAAATTATACGTATTCGTATCAAAGTATTTAATTTATATGTTAAAGTTTAATGGTTTTTCTGAATTACCTTGTGACTATCCTGTTTCTTGGAGACGTTAGTGGCAGTACATTTTGATGGATAAATGGTCTTAAGCTTTATGTATTACTTTCATTTTAATTAGTTGTACTATTATTGTTTATTATGACATTTATTAATTATTAATTCTTTATTGTATTTTGACAATTGTATGAAAAAGATTTATGTAATTAAGGCTTTGGAGTTTTACTAAATATTAACACTAATATAAGTTGTAAAGGAAATTCTTTAATGCTCTGTATTAAAGAATTATACATTTGCTCAACACTTTGATTGCTGCATATCCAGTTCATTACTTGTTATTAAATAACCTTTTTTACTGATATGACTTGAAGTAGCAAACAAACTATAATCTTGTTCTAGTATCAGGATATCTTCTGTAGATGTTTTCAAGGCAACATTCCTATTCTAAATTTTGATATTGTTAAATTTTGCCGGTATATTCAACTGTTTCATTGCTTAGCTTTGGTATATTAAGTAGTTCTACTGAAGCACTGCAGTGTTGTAAATGTTGGTAGTGCATTTGCTTTAAATGTATGGATTTTTGATAAAAATCTCATTCATGACCTACTAAAATTCGTTAAAATTATAAAAATATCAGTAATATTTTGTTTATAGCGAAAAGAAAAAGAATTGCATGCTACTATGTAACACTATGTTAATCAAATGTTTAATCAGATATGGCATTGTGCTATGTGTGTTCTTGGGTGATTGGGTTGCTTTGTGTCACCTTTGTGTTTATATTTCTCTCATACAGGCTTTTTCTTACAAGTATTAACCTGTAATATTTTATGTATCAGTTCAGCAATATCATTATTATAAGAATTAAATAAAACATTCTCAAAGTTATTATATTCTATATTAGATTTTATAATAATTGGTATGAAGTGTTAAATAAGTAAATAATGTCATATTACTATATAGTATATATGTCATTTAATCTTGTCTTCTGTTGTCCTATGTATCATTCTATATTGTCGGGTTTGCGTTTAATTGATCTTTGCCTATGTAATAAGTAATCTCTTGGGTAAAGTTTTTTAGAATATTAATACGATCGCTAGTGTTTATTCCCTTGATATGCAAAATTTACTTTCATAGTCTCCATTTTATAGCTTTTTTGTATTTCTGTAAACTAGTTTAAAGATATTGAAATGAAAATATTTAAGACAAGAACGTGAGAAAAAGAACAAGTCTCTACATCTTTCCAAACAACTAACAATACATATTGTAATTTATTAATCGGATTCATTACTATTATATTGTTATATATATTATATATATTATTACATAATTATGTTAACATTGTTGTATTAACATTAAGAATAAGTATATGCTCAGATAATCTAAAATATTTTTTAATCTGTTTAGGTATTTATTGAGAGTTTATTTACTTTGGTTTTTTGCACCATAAATCAACATAATTGTTATGATTATTGTTTGCTAAAGTTATAATTTTCTTTAATTATCTTAGTTATTCATTGTAGTTAACATTATTATAAAAGTTGGGTTCTTATTATATGTCGTCCAGTATGTAATTCATCTAAGCACAATAACAGTTAATTTTGATGTATGGAATTATTACTAAATAATATATAGCTAATTATAATATACAATATAGTTATTATCATTAATATATTTAGCATAATCTACAAAGTTCATGTAGTCATTGCATTTATCTGAGTTAGCCTTTAATTACCAATTATCAAGAATTGGTGAGTTTGAGTATTTTAATAATAAAGATTACCATAAAAGATTACCAAAAGGTTTTCTAATACAATTGATAACAATAGAATTCAATAGTGAATACTGTTCAGTTACTTAATTCATTTGTCTAAATTATTTTGTTAGTAAAATAAAATGCTGCATAAAATAGAGTATCTGGTTATGTAAGATTAATGGATTTCTTGCCAAATACGGGCTTTGCTGTTAATTGGCATAATCAATTATCACCAGTAAGTAACTAATGGCTTGTTTTTATATGAACATGCTTTATTATTCTTCGTTCAAATGTATATTTGAAGATCATGTTCATTGTAATAATTATTGATACATAGTCTTTCTCGCTGCTTCTGCAACTTTTAATGAATTTCCATCTCATATGCCACAGTTTATTTATGTGTGTTTCGCTCAGTTACTTGATCAAGAATCCTCCCCGTACAATAGTTACTCTCCGCACGAATAAACGCTGGGACACATTATAATATACAGTGTAGTCTTAGATGAAACTAGTTCAAATTATCACGCTCAGATGATCTGAAAAACACAATTTTTAATCGATTTATACTTTGAAGTCTAAAGTTACTACGATCAGTGACCCCATTGAGGGATGGGTGTATGGTTGGAAGGATGGAAGGATGCAAGGATGGAAGAAGCGCCCTGCTTTATTCGAGTATTGTATAACATTTTCAACAGTCTCGAATCGATTTTGTTTTTGAAAATTAAAATAACGGCATAGAAAATCGAAATAGACGACAATAACCCATCGATTTTGCTATAAGCTGAAAATATTTTCTCTAATAAAAACCCGGCTACTATTTTGATAAAGAATCGTCAAGCTTTCTTATATTGATAATCGGTAAACTATCGTTGTTACTGGACCGTAGTCCACAGAACGCGCCACTATTTTATTTGATTTTGCGCTGTTGTGTTTCTGTTTTGACGCTCGAGATTTGCGGAAGTAGTCCGTCATTATGGCAGAGGTCCGCAAGCAACCACGAAAGTTTTATCATTGCCGTTACAGCATGACAGGAGGAAAAGTTATTTTGATCTCAGTTCACAATAACGCAACCATTAATAACTTATTTTTTTCTTTTTGTTTTGATCGTTTTTTTGGATAATTACCGGTTTTTTGTAACATTATATTAGGAAGTTCTCTCTGCACTGCAGTCTGCAGATATACATTTTTATCTTTCCAGACTTTGGAATATACCACGACATTCTTTTTTGACAGTTAAACGACTATTTGTCTTCGATCATAATGATGTTACTAGTCAAATAAACGAAAAATTTCATAATTATAATTTAATTTAAATGTGGCATCTGGATGCCTCGGCCTGTATTATATGAGTCAGATTAAGCTCTCAATTTGATCAGAAATGGTGCAGCGAGTAGAGCGTTGCAATTTAGTGAAATCGATCAAGGATGTATTGATTACGAATCCAATGCTCTACCATTTCGACAATGACATTTGTTGGGTTATCATATAAGATCTCTTCACGATTAGTGATAATTTTATCTAAATAATAATTAGCCAATGTATAAATTTCAAGGTTAAAGTATACAACAGAAGTAGGCCCATAAGTTGAGTTATTAATTTGTTACACTTTATTAAATATTTCACTAGCAATTATAGCGCTTATAATTTATTTATTTATGAAATCGCATTTGTTTTTTATAATGTTATTAAAATCACTATTTCTTATATTTTGTTTCGCTGATCACAATCCCATATATGATCATCGTTTTGTTCTAAAAGCTTTGAACCTCGGACTGTTGCATCTCGATTGTAAAACATGCACTAATAAAGTTTAATTAATTTCGGCATCACATGTAGGCCTACTTTTTGAAACAACGATCTACTAAGAATCTCTTGAAAGGAGAACACTGATATTAATCACTAAGAATCATATATTAAAGTTAAATATACCATTCCGGAACCGATAACACAGTAAATTCATCGAATATTCGTCCAGATAGTAACTTTCGATTTAGCATTCGCGATTGAATGCAGATGGCGATATAAATATTAAGAATTAAAACAATTAAGACATTTACCTTGAAATTTGGGCTGAAACCAACGTCCATGACATACATGGTAATACATGACATATTTACATAAATAAGTTAATAAGAAATTAAAAATGCAATGTATTTGGTTTTGTGTTGTTTCTTCAGAATATTTTCCTTTGTTTAATTATTAGTTTCTTTATTTTTTCTCTAATTTTGTTTCTTTTTTGTTTCTGCATTCATTATTTATTCCTTTTCTTTTACTGCAAAAACATGTAGCCTACTGTTTAAAGCCTACTTACTATTTGCAGTTAACGATTGAGTCTACTAGAATAATTATCTAAAACAAGTAATTAGATTCAATTCAACAAATGAGGGAACAGCACGAATGAACTTATATAAAACATGATCCAAAAAGACGATCATGTTTATAGCAAAATTAACTTTCTAGTGCATTCATTGACTGTTTCGATAAAATTTGTGTCGAAGAAAATAAGCGTAGAAAACATTCTGTGCTGTTATCATTACATTGATGCAGTGCGTTCGAGTAAAGTTCTTATCTCGATTTGTACGCTATTCGTTTCTAGACCATAGATCTCTGACATATACAGTTATAATATTTCGATATTGTTACATAAATGATATAAAACAAATTTCTCTTTCTCTTTGTAAAATATTCTCAACGAAATTTGTGATTTATGATCGTATATCGTTCCGATTCAGATATATTGTTCAGAAAAAACAGATGTTGCGAAAAATGTCACTGAAAATCGATTTAAGTAGTTGAGAATATCGACAACTTTATATAACCGCATAACCAAGACAATCTTGTTGGCTTACTTTTCTGGAGCATATCGAGTGTGTATATATATTGGCCAAATTTTCAGTAGTTCTCTTGAAAGCATGGGCGGATTGGTAACAAAGCGCCGTGAAGATCATGGACTCAGAAATGTGTAAGAAAATTTACATTTTATTACATCATGATAATAATAATAAATCTGTAGCATAACCAGGCTTTTACAATGGGGGAGGAGATTCTTTCTTTTATTTGTGTTCTCTGCTCGCACATACATTTTTTCTAAATCGTAGCAAGGGGAGAAGGATTGAAACACTAAACTAGCACCTTTATCAATACCACAAAGGTTTTTTGATCTGTAATGGATTGTTATAACATCACAAGACCCTCTTGGCTATACCACTAAATAATAGAAATAATATTCGAAGAAAAGTGCAAAAAACGAAGACTTTTTGATCTGTAACAGTTAAAATGACAATTAGTCTATTACTGAACAACGCAAATTTAAATAAGTTTAAAAGCTAACAATGACAGGTTACTTTTGGTTCTCTGATGGATCAGTATGCAGTAAATAAGTGAATTGTTTTTCATTGAGATTAATTTGTTCTAAATTTTACTCTCATGGTGACTTTTAAATATTTTTGCCATGAAATATTTTTGCCATGACAGATAAATATTTTTGCCATGACAGATAAATATTTTTGCCATGACAGATAAATATTTTTGCCATGCCAGATAAATATTTTTGCCATGACAGATAAATATTTTTGCCATGACAGATAAATATTTTTGCCATGACAGAAACTATATATGTTACTGACCGATATATAGTTTTTTAAACTACGTTTTAAACTACGTTTTTAAGTACGGTATATCATGTTACAGGTATCATTAAAGAATGAATTTAAAATTGTTAAGTACCGTAATTAAATTTACCGTAAAATTAAATTTTTTTATTATCTGGAAACATTTCTTAAAGAAATTAAGTTACCGTACGCCTACTTAAGTCAAAATATTTAAAAATTGGTTTATGCATTTAAACACCCAAATGTAATGGTACAATAACTCTTTATTAGTACATGTTTTATAACCGAGGTCGTATAAGACATCAACTTTCAATTGTGTAATTACTAAATTACTATCAAAATTTCGTTTAATTAGTATCACATCTACAAAGAACTTCAAGCATCGTTTACAATTCAACAATCGCACATTGTGTCCAGAAACTAATTCAACTTCTGCACTAATAAAATTCATCGGCAATTTAGTATATAGATCTTTCTGATCTTTAGATAATATTATTGAATTAAATTAAAAAACCAATATTGGAAAGCGCGACCACAACTGAAAACTAATAGTCACTGAGTCTTATATTAAATTATGAATTCTCTTCGAATAATAGTTTTATCAATTTTTTGATTGCTTTCACATAATTGTCAGATTAGTAGTTGAAAAATATTGTCTTTATATTTTGAATACGAGAATGTTGCTTCTTATTAGGTTCAGATATTTTTCGTATAAATAAAATTGCTATTTTTTTAGAAAATAAACTTACAATTTTATTAATTACGTTTCAATAATCGTATTTTTACAGTAATTGTAGGAATATTATATGCTTTTAAAAGTTTGATTTAAAGGTTTTATTCTTTGAGTCGCAGTTCTCGCAGAAAATTTGAACCCATTTCTCGCGGAAAAAAATGTTACTGACGAATACTAAAATTTAAAATTGTATAATTTTTTTATTTAGTACAATAAATAAAAATGTGTAGGCCTAAATAAATTTGCGAGAAATGAAACTAAACTGCTGAGATTGTTGCATATAAAAATTGTAATTTTTGCTAAAACAATACTTGAGATAATAGAAATATGCGGCGATTATAAATAAAATAGACTGAAAGTGATTTATAGATATGGACATTTTTAATCTTTTGTAGACGATAAACCGAAAGCGATAAATAAGCGATAAGCAATAAACGATCATTTATATTTCATGAAGCAAATGCTATATCAGTGTTAATATAATAGTCTTGTCGATAAAATTATCGCAATACTGTCCAAAACAGTAGGCGGTAACGTCTAGTATTCAGCAAAAAGCGTTCATTACTTGCAAGGTTCGTTCCAGTTAAGGGGGAGGGGGGGGGGACGGTGTATCCGAAAAGATCTAATCTTTCTACAAGATTGATCCGAAAGATCTATCTGATATTTTTTAGTTATTTGATCTTTTATTACTAACTGTTTTTCTGAAGTACAATGAATGATCCACGTCATTATTAGAAATAATAGATTTCAGCTTCATTTTCAGTCTCCCTGCGTGTTACGGTAAAATTGTTTTTCGTATTTAGCGAGAAAAGTTATGTTACAAGTGAGACATAATAGAACTCCTGAAATGAAACGACATAATTGTTCGTCAACAAATAATTAAAACAAATAATCTTAACAATAGATACAAATGATCTTATCATTTAAAATTATTATTTTTGCATTAAATAACGATTATGCTTACAATTTATTAACTTCTTAAACGAATGTGATTTAGATATTTTAGTTAATGAAATAATTCATCTAATATTATAATTTATATTTAGACTAAAGCGATACGAGGGTCGCTGTGATTGGCTAGATGACGATCGATTCCTCCGTGACCTTGAACGTGACAGCGTGGACACTGACCTTCTCGACGATGAACTTCGCTCTCTCGACGCTCATGAATCAAAGTCGTAAGTCTTTTCTGAAAGCATTTATTTCAAGAGGCTTTTCAAACCTTAAACTTACGTATGCTCAGAGCAAGCAAAACAATTCTAATTCAATTTCTGATGAATTTTGAATTACTTAAATTTGTACTTTTCAAGTAACTCTACGAGTAATCAAATCGATGACAATTTTCGTTAGAGGATTTTTAATTGAAAAGTACCTGGTACAAATTTGTTTAAATAGTCATAGCTATTAGTCTGAATTATTTTTATGAACCCAATATGGGAATTCTTTTGTGTCTCGTTTGATTTTGGACCACAATATAAAACTTTGAGAACCACCTGTTATTAAAATTTGAGCATGAAATGTGTTTTTATAGATTAATTATACATGAAATGATTTGAATTTAAATTCTAAGTATTGTGTATGCCAAATATATTTTGAAATAGAAGTTGATTTATCATGATAATGAAAATCATATCGATAAGCATAATGATATACTCGTAGTTGGGAAAACTGTGCAATACATATTGAAGTATAATTTGCTATATTTTTAATGTCAATGTCAACTTCATCATTTCAAAATATATTTGGCTATAATGATCTTCAATACGATATGTTATGATTTATTTTCATTTTATTTTAAGCTTTAAAATCTATATGAGACGAAGAAGTAATCATTTTTATGAATAATATTTTAAGCGAAAAAGATTTTAAAAAATGATCACAAAATGGACCAAATAAACATAAAATTAGAGTAGGCTAACCGCCTTTCAAGTGACGTCAGATACTGAGCGTAAACTTGCAGAAGATTGAAATGATTGACATCTATAAGCCTTGGTGTGAAGTTGTGAATCATTCCTACCCCCAGCGGTGTATCTCTAAACATTAGGAAGAAGGCCACCGATTGTTTGGGAAAATTTACGTTGACATACTGGACATGTATGCATAAACGAGGATTATTTAACTAACAAATTATAGGAATTTTAAGACAGTGAAATTTGAACCGCAAATGATCGAAAATGTCTTCTTTTATCATAGACTATATAAATGATACGGTTTGTAATGGTGTTGGGGGGGGGGGGGGGAACCACAGA
>JAQIXG010002730.1:0-16807 GCA_034700105.1 Oconnorella tubifera | reverse complement strand
TGTAACTATAGGCCTATCGATTTGTTGCAATTTGTTAATATTTTGTGTAACGATATAACTAGTCCGTGTAAAAGCAAATGCCTACCTATTATTAAAACTTGTGTACAATAATTGTACATCATTATAATTTGTATAATACAATATGAACAGGATAGCCTTCTACAATCTTGCAGTATACTATAGCATAACAATAACATATAATAATAATGTTCGTGTAAACAGTTAAAAAATATACATAAAGCAAGCAACGCGCATAGTTAAAATAATACAGTTTAAGTTAACTCTATATATTTGACTATCTTTCAATCAACGTTACGAATTTGTTTGATTTTGTACAATGGTCAAGTTTGACTAACAATGAAATATCTTTAAAGCTGAATAAATAACAATCAACGTCACTGCAGAGTTCAGTGTTTCAGAAGAGAAAACGTTCGCTTAGCTGAGTCTGTTCATCCTCTAAGCGCAGCGCTATATAAAACAACGTTACGTTGACGTTTCCGCAATAAGTTTACATTACGAGCTAGACACGTACGAATCATACCATAAAGTCTGCGTATAAAGTTGCTGCGGCGTTTTACGGTTACGACGCCAACGCGTTTTTACAGCAAGCGATAACCGCAGCTGATAGAATGAAAACCTGTAAACGAGACCAGCAATAACCTTCGTTTAGTTACAGAGAATACTGCAGAAATTACATTTTTACAACGGCTACGTGTAAAATTTTAGTAATGAGTTAAAATATGGACACGTGCCCTTGCAAGCTATGAGACCCTAGTTCAACTTTGTTTAAAAATAAGCATTCAAATTGAAAATAAAATGAAAAAATTAAATATAATTTTAAACTGCTGTACACATTATGTAAATGTTCTAATAATCTGAACATAGTTTACTTTGTGGTCATTTTAAATATGCTAATTTGTGACATTTTTGCGACTATTACAGTAATAAAGTGTGCTGTTGTAAAAAGAAAAAAATTGATCGGAATTTTACTCAGAGCAATCTGCTAGTTTTGTTTTGATCTAATCATATAAGAGCTTCTGATACATTCGCAGTGCTGCTTCGTATTAAAGGAATAATATTAGAAATCTTCAATATTTCACATTTTATTATAATTTTTTGAATAATCGAGAAGCTTATTTAGAAGCATTCTATCTTTTGCTAAATCTATTTAGTTTATATAATATTGCATCACTAGTGTTATTTTACACGAGGTGATATATATTTCTTCAAATAATATATTATGGTAATATATTATTCTTCCTGTAGGCCCTATATTGGAAGGAATATAATAAGATCTTACTACTAATTATTCCTTGTAGTTCTTTTCTATCGTAATTGAGTTTCTTTGAATTGACTAGGCCTACAATTATAAATACAACAACAATACTAATTTCCAAATCAATAATCAATTAAATTCGCTTAAATTAATTACTATTTTAAAAGGAAATATTTGAATTGATTTCGATTTATTTAATTTCAATCTTTTCATCTTTATTGTATTTGATTAAATAAATATAATATGTTGATTTGATTTATTTAATTCAGATCTCTTCAGTTTTATTGTATTTTATTACAAAGATTTACAGAAAAGCTTCTAACGATCTGCTGGTTCTATAATTATATTGTGGCTGATTCTGATTTCTTGCGTTTTATTTATGTGATAATTGTTACTATGTTTATCTGATAAGTTTCAATTCAATCAACAAAATAAATCAATAGCTTAATTATGCAAATATAAACAAATAAAATGCAATCAAGTGAAATTATAGAACAATGCGGAATTGATTTCGGTAAGAAATAATCATGTCTTCGGGAAAATAAATGAGTTCTATTAAAGCATTTCTAAATTCTGAATTAAAACCCAAGTCTTTGATAATATTATATTTTATTTATTATACCATTATATTAGGCCTGACAATATTATACTGTTTTCTAAATAATAGTAGGCTTAATGTTGATTAATCTGCAATTGAATAAATTACATGTAGCCGATACAGGAAAGTTGATAATATGAAATCCTAACCTATTTTTACCAATTTTAAGTGAAATGTATATAAAGTAGTTTGCTGGTAACTATGCATTTGCAACTGATATTGCATTATTTTATTTACTAACTAATTATTAATTAATTAATCAATATAACCTGCTCCTATAGAATATAATTTAAGAAAGAGTTAGCGTTTTTATTTATGATATTTGTTATGTTTGTTTTCTCTAAAATAGAGCGCGTATACACAGAAAGTTTAACTTCTTGTAATTATTAAAGGATAAAAGATAACTATTACATTTTATCTTGTTTGTAATTGTTCATATAAAGTTATATAGTTAAAGCTGCATTTGTTAAATCAGCAAAAAAAATTCAGCTATATTACAAGTTAACTTATATTTTTTGCATTTTGTCAATCTTTATGAATCTTTACTTGTGGCTTCTATATCTTTAGTTCATCTTTAGCCTACGTCATTTTCTTTGCTTTATGGCTAACTATTATTCTATAATTAATTTGTGTAATATTTATACTATTCATGAATGCATAGCAATTAGACAATTTTCCAGTAGGCCTATCACTCTTTTTGTTTTAATAATGACTGTTTCTTTCAGTTGAAACATCTGAATAAATTAAATTATTTAATTGAACAATCTTTTTCAGCTGCATTTATATCTTTGTATTCTATATGTAGAACATTTTTATGTTTTCTTGATTTTGGTGTCTAACTAAAATCATGAAGAATAAAAGGATTTTAATTGATTTATAGCATGAATATACACTGTATGTATAGATAATAATACACTAATGCGTAATAATAATGCATAAATCAGACATTGATACTCTTCCTTGAACTTATGATTTAAGTACCTTCATACTGAATTTACACAAAAAATCTACACGCCTAGATTACTAGAAGCCTTCAGAGCCGCGTGAAGCAGACTATGAAGTTATAAGCCACGTAGCAATAACGCAAGCTGTAATGAAATGAGATGCAGTTTTACACCGCGTGCAAAATTTACACGCAATAATCGTTCCGCGAGCGGAACGCCGTTCCGTTGATGAGAAGAAATATAGAAGCGCGGAAATCTCGAAAGATTAGACGTGCTCCGGTAACGAGGCAGTGATGGATCTGAAAGCGGAAGTAGAAATAAGGAGGAGGGAAGAAATTGAAGAGTGTTCATGCAATATTCTAGCTGGGTGCTTTCTTCTCTGTACGTTTGTTTAATACTAC
The DNA here is from genome assembly GCA_034700105.1 of Oconnorella tubifera. Lineage (NCBI taxonomy): Eukaryota > Metazoa > Annelida > Clitellata > Enchytraeida > Enchytraeidae > Oconnorella > Oconnorella tubifera. Next base: position 13,588 of record JAQIXG010002730.1, on the reverse strand, counting down.
ACGGCTCTACTGAGTTCAGCGCGTTAAACCAGAGAAATACCAAGCCTTCCTCATTCGAGTTAAGTTTTAAGTTATCTTACACTAACTACGATCACTAATTCTAGCCCTAAAATCGGACAAGAAGAGATCTTGATCACGTTTTTATTTTGTACTACCCGAAAACACTAATTCCTGATCTAGTTTCGTAAAAAGTAGGCCTACTAAGGGGAACATTAACTTCTCTTTCAAACATTGCCTTATCTTAGTAAATTAAGGTATGGTAATGCTTGTATCAAACTTACTTAACAAACTTATTCACTAAAGTAAGTTTGTTACCTAAAAGATAACAAGAAGAGATTTGATTGAAATATTTATGATTTCTTGAGGGCGCTGTATAACTACGCTTATGCTACTGTATTCCCAGACGGTAGCTGTAGCATCAACAAACCTCGTGATAAAGTGGTTTATAATATGCTCTAGCAATCAGTGCACAGCAGTGCTTTGATAACGTCGAAGCATACCTTAGCTGAGTGCTGTGAAATACTGCATTAATCTAAGCAGAGCTTTCGTATTAAAGCGTTGCCACTTCAGTCTAAGCACTCGGAATAGTATAGCGATACCACTTCTTGAAATTTTCCAGCACTCTGCCAGTTTAGAGGCACGTTGTTAATTTTATTATTTAAGTATTTTACAGTAGGTATCGTTCTGTATTAAAAAAGAAAGCTTACAGTTTTTACTAAATATTTCATCTATATTATGCAAATTCATCTAGCAAGAATAAGGTTCTCTGCAATGTTAAAATTACATGAAATATGAAAATATGCGTTGTACCTAATTTAAATTGCATATCATTATTTTTAGCACGAGAAATTTATGTAGAGATTTCAAAATGTTAAAAAATTAGTGCATCTTTAATTAAATTTATACATTTTTTCTCACGAAACGTTCGTAGCTTGACAGATATTTTGATCTATTTTTAATATTTCTATCAAATACTTAAATGAAGCTGTATTTAAATTTTACATTTATTGTAACTACTGAACAGTTTTATTGATTTATTATACGATCAAAATATAAACATACAATTTATTTTATGTTTCACTTAATTACGATATTCTAGAAGGTTATACCTTCAATATTTTGAGTGGAAACCAGTGAATAGAATAATGAGAATATACGTCAATCTACGCGCATTGCGCGGTTGTATTAACGTCAGAATCTCTACGCGTTGCCGCAAGGTCTGACGCAGCAAAGCAACGGTAGCGAAGACCTGTTTCACTGCGTGGAATTGATCGCAGCCAGTCTACAAGCGCATCGACCGTCGCACCTTGGCTTTAGCTCAAACCTGTGTTATTGATCTCTAGGTGAGCAAATCATAGGTGTGCTGGTCCGATGATGCTGTACAACTAAACGATCCACTACATCACGAAGAACAATTATCTACAGTTTAACTACTAATCTACTTCATGGAAGATACGTATTAATTGACAGGGCGTCGGATTGTAATGAACCTGTTTCTGAATTCAGTACTGAAACTAGCATACTCCTAAATTTCTCTTTCCTTTGGAGAAAATTTTTCTTCTATAGTTTTCTAAACTTGGGTTATAATTCTATTTTAGATTTAATTTAGCGTTTAAAATGAAATTAATTACTTTATTATATAATAGCAATAGTTTATTTTGAAATGGTGAATAATTTGTTTCAATCATTATTGTAAAAAAATGATGGGATATCGGATCTCACAATTCCCCAGAGCTTCCGGTATCAATGCCCAAATTATTTAGTAATATGAGAAAATGAGCAATATGAAAAATTCACATTATTCAGACTGCATATATGCTATATTTGTATAGGCTTACTCTATGTTTGCGATAGCATAACCTTTCACTTGTTAATCTTGGCCCTAGAATCTACTCACGATGTAAAAATTCTCGTCTAAACTTATAAAATAGTATCACATATTTTGCTTAGATAAGATTTGCTAGCTTCGGGGAAAATAGTTGATGCCGAGTTATGCCTTGGTACTAAGTTGATATGATCTTGCTGAATGCTAAGGCATGTGCCTGCTATTGCGAGTTGTAAATTTGACCAGCATATGCCAGATTATTCACTGCACAACATAGAGTATATTGGATGAAATACCAGATGTAAGCTTATTGGCTCTCTGTTTATTTGCGATAACTAGCTATAAAGACAAATTATTTAGTTAAATGACTATCAATCAACCAAAAGCAGATCCTGTAAATGTATACACGTGAACCCACTGACAGTAAACACATGCTGGATGTATAAACACATGAAACGGTCGATGTTGGCCTTATGGCAAGAAAGCTGCAGATGCAGAATCTAGAACGTAAATGCAGGAAAATGTTCTTCTTTATTTATATCTAATATAAAGATTTTGTGATTTTTTTAAAATCACAAAATTTTAAAAAACTCTTTTGTAAATATGATTTTTTATGTTGATAGTTTGTAATGATTAGGTGCATTTATCATTCTGTTTTAATGTTCAGTGTCGTTTTGTTAGAACTTCGTGTATCCTACTCTGTGTAAACCTATTGCACTTGTTTCAAATGCAGTGAATTGAAGGAAACGAAAAATATTATTACTGTAGTTATTTCCTATTCTTAACGTAATGAATCGATTAATACTGACTGTTACACTGGGTGTAGTCCTATGCTACAGCGACTAATTTTATTTTAATTGTAGAGATAATTCACTAACGATAATTCATAACGAAAGACCAACATCACGGAAACTGAGTTTTATTTGGATTTATCAAAAATGAACATTTTTCGTATTCACTTAATAGTGTTTTAAAAAATAGTGAAGCATATTTCCTACACAGTAGAGTTTAACATTTCTTGTTTTTAAATTGCTACCCTGTCAGCACTGTCAAATTTCTTAATGAAGCATGATAAATTTTAGTTATTGTTATTGACGTAGTAATTTATATGTTTTAAACCCGTATTTTATTTGTCTATCTTTTTATATTTTACCAAAGTATATCATAATAGAGCATAATTCAAGATAAGTTTTTGTGTTCCGTTTTATTGCGATATATTTTTAACTTTAATTTTCGGCACAAAGTAACCTCATTGCGATGCTTTGTTGTTAAATAACAAACAATCAAATTCTACACTGTTCTTAATATTATTATCGTTTTAATAAACATATTAAAGCAAAATATTAAATATTGTATTAATATAAACATACCAATACAAAATTAGCGATTATTATGAAATAAAAACGCGAATTTTGAATGATCTATTTTTAGATTCTGAATATTATCATACGTATATCACTTCTCGGATCTCAATTGATGCTATAACGTGACAGCTGACGGATACTCATAATTACGATACTCCGATGGAAGCAGATTTTATAAATAAAATATTTATAGAACAAATATTTGATTTAATTTGATGCGTTTATCATCCAGTCATGATAATGTGTGACTACTACTGAGACGGTATTTATGGCTGACAGACTAAACTGAATTTGATTAATAACTGTTTTCATTTGTCAAGTTGATTTGTTTATGTTTATTATTCTGCATTTAATGCAGATTTTTGTTAAAACTAATTATTTAGGATTCAATGCAAGTGAATATAAATATAATATATAATACATATAAATTATTTGATTCAAATTTAAGTGAAATAAAAAGAATTTAATCGTTTAATTTCATCAAACAAAATTAAGTGTTTTAAATGTAGTGTAAATATTATAAGTCTGCAAATAACATAGGTAATTGGACATAAAAATGCATTTATAGCAAAAGAGATATTTAGTATAATTAAACTTAGATTTATTGTGAATTGAAAATCTACGCCTTCTTTAAATTTATTTGAAATTTATCGAAAATTTATCTGAAATTTATCTGACGTTAAGAATTCAAAATAGTTAATAGTGAAATCGTTTCGCTCGATATACCTGAAAAATCTTTAATGGTTTTACTACAAAACTGAGAAATAAATCGCATTCCTAAAATTATACAAATAGTTTTATAATAATAAATAGTTTGATAATAACATAAAATACAAATAAATACCAACTGAAATATCGATAAATTTAATTGGAATTCTAAACTTAGTGTTACAATTTTTTGTCAAAGTCAAAACTCATTGGCGAAGCTACAGAGAACCGGACTCGGATGCCTCATGTCATGGTTCGATTCACGGCTATAATCACTATGGGGCGCTAAATTGACAGCTGCGTCATATATCGTTCACATATTACGACACTCCATGACGTTAAACTTAAATGATATTTTGTAGACACAATATAAAATAATCTCATTCCATTCTAATGCAAAGAATCGAAATATAGTTCGAGCATTTTAACAGAACCAAAAACCAAGACGACGATGAGAGACAACGCTCGTTAGCTCAGAAATGTTATTTTCTTCAAACTGACGACGGACTCTGTTGGCTCAATAATTAGCAGCATAGACAACCTAACAAGATCAGTAACATTCCTCCTGTACTCCGTTGCGAAGTCCTAAATCACATTTCAACTGTTGAAGTAATTTTTGCTTCGAAACTCCTGCTGTAATTTCTAGTGTAATTACAATATGGCAGCAATTTGGAGTGAAATTCAAGTCAGTAACACAAAATAAGCCATTAATGTATAAATGATTAAATAAACTATTACTGTAAAGTAAGTAAAATCAAATCTATTAAGGGCGATACTACACTTGATCTCGTAGACGGGTACTGGAAAAAATATTGGTAGTTTAATATATACTTTAAATTTCTAAATCGATTGTTTTTTATTCTGATCGTTTTTGATAGGATCTAGAGAATACGATTTTTATTATTTTGAAGATAAAAAAAAATTAGGATTTAAATGCTGGCTTGAAAATAACAAAACTATCAAATTTGTACAAAAATATAAAAGAGTTTAGTTATGAAGCCTTAAAATTAAAGGAAATATCGTATGAAAGTGCCCTGCCGTTCATTTTCTCCCAATTTACAACAAAATTGAATAAACTAAATACCTTGAAAAATGGATACTGCTCGAAATGTTATGACGTGACTAATGTCCCGATAGCGTTAAAAACTCAATTTAATTATATACCCGTCGATGCAGCATTGTTTTTCGTATTACATTCGAGCCTGACTAATGGCTACAATCACCGGATTACAATATAGCTTACAAGAATGTCTGATCGTCGTAATTGAAACCGTCAAACGATTTACAGCGTTATATACTAGAGACCACACTTGCGAGAGGAGAAAAGTTCAATTAAAACCAGATTGATTAGGTTATAAACGGGCGAGTCTGAAACTGCAGAGAATCCCATAAATTATAAGACTGGCACGTGTTGAAGTAGATTGTATTATATTGTTGCCCGCAGTGTAGAAGCTTGGATGCTGAACACCTGCAATATTCACATAGAATATTTGTGCTAGGAAAGAAAACATCAGCGGTTCTGGTTGGGAATATTCGATTCGAATTATAGCGAGCGTTCATTCAGGTGCTACAGTGTTTGTTCTCAATCGATGGATCTTGTGGTAAAAGTTTCAGAAGCTTGTAAAAATTGAATACTTAGAGAAAACATGCTAATGCATGTTGTATTATTATTATACTTTTTGTTTAATTTGTAAACTAAGTTTGAGATTTTTTTCTTATTTGTGGATTTTTGGTAAATATGTAAATATTAATGTGGCAATTTAATTAACATAGTACATATAAAAGCATTATTAAAATATGAAAACACTACAAATGAACAGTATTATGAATAGAAATGGCTTAGATCCAACTCTACATAATTCATAAAATCAAGAAGTAGATGAGTTTTCAAAATACACGTTTAAGGTCCTTTTTAAAGACATTACAGTATAAATTATAATATCAACCAAATTTCGCTTAATTTTAGTTATTAATTTTAGTTATTAATTTTAGTTGTTAATTTTGCTGTAATGTTGGAATTAGTATCTAAATTCGATAATTATTACATTTTATCTGCAGGCTTTTGTTGAAGCAAATGTGTTCATCTGTGAATGCATTGATTTCGTTCGAGCAGTAATTGTATTCAACGTAATATGACAATGAATTAAATGATTCATCATTAATGATTAAATAGAATGATTCATTGTGTTATTGCCATAAATATTCTGTTTATCGATTGATATTTCAATTTTGACAACGCTTTGTGTTTTGTAATAAATAGTAATTAATATTAAACGTCATAGATTACCGTATAAACGCTTTCTCTTAGGGCGTACTCATCAATAACTTACTATCAACGTCTTACTAAAGGGTGCAGCGAATTATCGTTATTATTAGCTTTGGAGCTGTTGGTTTCGAGTACGTTACTGGGTTTACTACTGTGCAAACTTAATTTATGCATTAATTTACATTATGAAAATACTTTTTAAAGTGACATTATGCCTTTTTCAATTCAGACTGATGCCAAGTGGCTATTAATAAAAAACAAAATGAAAACATCTTATTAGCAGTTGCATAATTTTTTATTTAGAACTCTGTACTGTTGCCTAATGCAATTTTCACAAATTTTTCTTTGTAAACTCTTGCTAAAATTGTCCACATTTCTGAAAAAAATCTTGTTGAAATTCTATAAAAAAATCTCAGCTAAAGTATTGGCGACTAGAACACCACAGCTGATTGCCAAGTTTTCAATTACTCCCGTATTACTCCTTACGAAGCCCCCCAACGGTCCCAACCCTAGGAGGTCAATCTGCAAGTGAAAGGAGCAGTCCTCAAGGTAGGTACTACGCAGCTGTTCGTCTGTTTTCATATCGATCGCTCGGGAACTGTGTGCAAAAGGACCGGAAGAAATAACAAACACTCTCAGCGGGGGAGAATGTCCACACAAGCAAGCAGCAGTGAAGTGCAGCGCAAACACAAACAACCTCACTTAGGCCACAGACTAGCAATTACAAGCCAGTAGCCTATAACCAATAATTCAGAATTGAGGGGGTGCAGTCAGAAAATAATGTTATAACCTTACTAGGTTTTTTTTGTCAAAATGAAATTCGTACAGTATTTTTCAGTTAATCGCTACATGGGTGGGAGAGGGGTTAATTACGAAACGACAATAAACACTACAAAAAATACAACATTGATAAAAAAACATTACAAAGAATTATTAAATTACAATGGGGAAAGGCTATAAGTTATAACCGCTATAACTGTGAGTAACTGCATGGGGGCGTGGGTGGTTGGTGGAGGGTGGGGATAGTTGAAAACCGTAAAAGGCAGAGCCCGTTTTTTGGGGATAAAATTGTCAGTTGATAATTTGCGCATATATGGAGCATATAATTATGGTGTACTACTGTACTTTTTGAATTAGGAAAATGAATATTGGAAAAAATGATCTCGTTTTGTTAGAAAATTAAAAAAAAATCAAAACTATCTTAGCCTTAGAAATGATTCGGTATTTAAAACGTTTTTGGATAAAATTGAAGTCGAGTAAATCTAACTGTTTCAACGTGAAAAAAACAGAGGGAATTGATTATAAATATATAATTAAACCTAAATAGCAAAGTGAAATTACTGATTATTTTTTAAATAAATGATTATGAATAGTTTAGTTTATCACAGTGTGTTGTTGATTGATTGTTGTTGATTATGCATAGTCTTAAAACTAGAAAGATTTGATAAGTTTGATTGTTGCAAGAATGGTTAAGATGGCCTAATAATGGTTGTTTATTGGTTTCTTAATCAGTTTAATATTAAGTCGATCTTATGTTATTCTACTGTCCCAGCTTGAACTGACATTTTGTTCTTATAACTTATTATTTTAGTAATTGTTCTTTATTATTCATTAATCTCTCTAGGATCTAATACAAAAGTTCAGATACTCGTCTTGCCAAAGGGTGCAGCAAGTGATAACTTTGTGACTCATCTCAGAAATAAAGCGAGCGAGTGATACTCGATTCAATAACAACCAATAAATTCTCTTCTTTGGGATTTTCATGAAAGCAGCGATCAAAACACAACGCAACTGTTACATTTATCTTTTCTACTATCAAAATACAAACGCTATAAGATTCAAAGTACGATGAAATAATGAAAAACATCAGCTTATTATTATATTCTTAGAAAGGCACAGCAAAAGTATTAAAAAATGTCACAACAATTAAAACAATTTGTTAAATTTAACAGAGTCAAATGATTAATAAATAAATTACATTTTTTCGACTAAAAATGTGACCCAACCAAAAATGGCCAAGATTATTAATTCTCAGGGTTAGGTTAAGGTGATTGTGAATGTTATTATGTTATTCTGGGTTAATTTATCAAGGTGCAACAACAAAAATACAATCGACAAAATATATTCGATGAAATTTCTTTACAAAATAAAATAGTTATATTTATAACAAAACCAGTTTTAATAAAAACGATAAAAATCTGACATTACATTATACGTTTAAGCGATTATTTTCTTATTCTTAAATTTTCACAATTTATGACATTTCTTTTAAGTATTATTACTTTATGAAACAAAAAGAATACATTTAACAAAACTCGCACTTAGTAAGGCAAATATTATAGAGACTTGGTAAATAATGTATTAAACAAATGCAAGTCAATAATAAATAGAAGTATTAATACACACATACTATTACTAATGCATGCTATTACTACAAGATACACGCCATCTTTATATATGAAAATTTCAATTCAAAACTTACTACAATATAACACTACTGTAATGATGTACAGAATTACGCTTCTAGATTATTCCAAAATGCCAATTTTGAAATATTTTTAGTTCCGATCCAATCCAAATATTTTTATACAAAATTAATTTTTGTTACGTATATATAAAATATCGATCGGGACAAAAGAATAATAGTAACGACAATAAAAGCTATTAATATAATTACGTAAATAAAAATGACTATTTAATGATACAGTGCCTACAACAATGCACTAAACGCTCACAAAAACAGCTTCTACTTGTTAATTCATTGTTAACAGTTGTTTTTTTCAAAAAAATGTTTATGTCACATAAAACATCAGCACAAAAAAGCTATTAAGGGACATGTTGTAAACTGGATATGTAGAACTGAAATGATGAGTTAACAACCCATTCTCTCAATAAAATGTAGTTATTGTAAAAGTAGAAACGAAGAGATGAGCGAACATTCAATTCTTTTAAAACAGTCCGCTACATATATTCACTCTTAAATGAATGATTTTTACCCCGGCAGGCAAAATAATAAACTGATTACACTAATTAAAAACATTTTAATGAAGCAATTGTTCAAGAATTGCCTAAGTTACTAAACAAATTCTAAACAAAATTTAATATCTATCAAAATCTATTAGAATTCTCAGAAATAATTACTCGCTGAATAAAGGCACATGGATAAATTTTGTAAAAAAACAGCCCTGCAATATTTAGTGAAAATATAGCTAATAAAATCATTAACCAAATCATGAATTGATCTAAAATAATTGAATGCGTTAAAATTCAGTCCGTTTTTCGCTTACTGTCACATCAGCACAAAAAGATTACTTAGATTTCTTATGCGTGCAATATTATGAAATCGATATATAAAATTACAAAACTTTTAAAAAATACATTAAATATTTCCCCTTAATGACTACTGAAAATATAGTTAATAACAAGGCAATTATTATTTGTTCAGATTTTAATTAAAATTGATATCCTACATTGAGTTAACATAAAAAAGCAATAATTATCAAAATAGAAAACAACACCAAACTATTCGCAATTAAAAATTACCTATTTACAAAACGCTATATTAACGAGGCATGCTAGAGAAATTATAAAAATTGTCACATATTTAACACACTGACAAGGCACACAAAAATTACATCTTAAATTACAAAAGTTATAAATTCTTCCACAATTGTTTATATCAATAAAATGACAATCAAAAAAACATAAGGATCAATTCAAGGAAACTTATTTAAATAACACTAGTTACAAAATTGTTTTTAGCCGGACAAATTAAAACACACAATGCACAAAGCTATTATAATTATTTGATTGGACAAAGGCACTACTCGATTACAAAATATCAACCAATTAAAACATAGCATTCTTGTGTGATTTATCAGACATTAAAAATCGCTACAAACATTGAGATTACGTATGTAATTAATCTGTAAAAAGCAACACAAAACTTGACTAAGTTACTTTAAAAAGCATTGAGCAAACACTAAACATCTGCACACAAAATGACAAAACTCTAACATTAATCCTTGTAACTATTGTTATAAGTTGGGTTAAGAATAATGCCATGGATTACTGTAAAATATAAATGATGTCTCGGATGTAGCTGTCAATTTAAGCGTTTTACTAAAGAGTGCAGCGAGTATAGAAATATTGCGATATCCGGGATTCAAACCTGGAATGTCGCTTTCGAGTTCAGCGCTCTAACCACTACTCTAATGAGCCTTAATTCGTTAGAGAAGTGATTAAACAGTAATGCAATTACTTCTATTTTATATAACAAGTAACGTTATTAATCCTACAATATTCTTCAGTATAGTGTGTCTCATAACATCCTACAGTACAGTGTGTCCTACAATAACTAGACATGTAGTTCAGGACGAAATATAAAAGAATTCTTTGGACGTTTAACGCAAGGCAGTAGCCACAGTAAGAAAAAGACCTCACCACAAACTCTGCGATAAACTTGATAGACAGTGTGTGTTTGCTTTGGCCTAAAGTTTCAAAAAATGGTATAAAAATATTCATTAAATATAAATATATATTTCTAGCACATTTATTTGTTTAATGAACTAGAAAGTTGTGTGTTATATAATACATTATGTGGAATTAATTTATGCTAAAATATAAGGAAAAAAATCAGCTGCATTAAACTGGAGAGTTATAGAGTAGATTAAAAGGTAAAAGACTAGAAAAAAAGAGCAAAATGCTGGTTTATTTTTGAAACAAAAGATAAAATAAATTTAAAGTTTGTATATATAAATCAATCAGTATATCTTTGGCCATAGATGTAGCTATCTAAATTTTGCTTATTTACTGATTGCGTTGAAAATTATCTATGCATTATCTATATCTGTTTGTAAACCAAACATCCATCCATCCAACCATCCATTCATCCATCCATCCATTATTGCGTATAAATATACATCACCATTTCATACTGCGCTGACCAGTAGCAAACATTTCTTGCTGCATCTTTATGAACTCAATTGAAGGAGTATTCTAAAACAAAGAACACAAACTAATGACAACAAATTCATCACAAAAAATGGATTTAATGAACATATCTTTATCTGAATTAAATATTCTGATGTACGAAATCAACAAAAGCTAGCAGTTATCTTGTTGTTGAGTTGATATCAGCATAAAAAGACAATATTGATGACAAGATAAAGTTAAATATGAGATCAATGTCTTCAACTGCATATATACCAAGCTTCATGGCAATGTGGTTACAGCTCCTGACTTAAAACTGATAATGCAGGATTCAATTTCCGCATGACTAATAACATTTTGTAGGGGTGATCAGTTTAAAAAAAATTATCCAGATAGATCATAATTACGATTAAATTGAGTACGTTATGAGGCATTAACATTTAACTTTGAGATCAGTTTAACTTCTTAGAATAATGTCATAAATTACTGTTTCACTCGTTTCATTGTAAGTTAACATTTAACGTCACATCAGCACAAAAAAGTGATAGAAATAAACGATAGGAATAAACGTTGTCTTATTGAATGACATTCTTTGACAATAACTGATTTGGTTTTAAACGTCACATCAGCACAAAAAAGTGATAGAAATATAAGTGAAATAGAAGTGATAGATTCAAATACGTACATCAGTATTTAATAAACTATTACAGAGCTGTCTTCTACATCGTTTATAAATTAACACATTATCTAAAAGTTAAGCACTGTAATCTAAATGCTAAATGTTAAGCACTGTAGTCTAAATGTTAAGCACTAAAATATAAGCACATAACGTACAAACACAATGCTCATATGTTGAGAGAAATATAGAGTGGCTCCACTGCACGTCATAAATATCGCCATGACGATAGCGGTCCATAAAATAGCGCCCTGGTGACGTAACATGAAACTAGTCTGTCAATAAAACAAAATAGATAATCACACTGCTATTTAGTACTGGTTCAATTACTATAAAATTCTTATAAGAATGTTATATAGAACATTGTGGAATGATTGTTAAATTGTATGACATAATTAATATACAATATAATCAGTTAAGGTCATTATCTTAAATGATTATGAATATTGTATAGTAATTATTAGGATTATAATGATTAAGATTATAATAATTATAATTATAATGATTAGGACTATAAACTAGTGATGATCTTTAAAGTGTAGTCATCATTTATAGCAATGATCAGTGAAATACTAAAACATGCTTAATTATAATTACTTCAAAGTGATAAATGAAAGTTACAGTTTCCCAATATTCATAACTAAAACGTATCAAATACCATCCGCAGAAACATTATAAATGACATTTGTGAAATAAATAATTTTAAGATGCAAACTTAAAATCACGATAGAACAAAAATTGATATTTATTAACTATAATAACAATTTAAAGAAGCATATATATAATAATAAAGATGTAAAATATAACTTATGTAATGTAAACTAATGATTACAAATATAATCACTTTAAATTAAACAAAGTATACAATAATCTAATACGTAATTCAACAATTCCACGATATAATAGGTATTATGTAAAGCAAATATGCGGACCTGGTCACACGTTATACAAGGCGGCATATAGTACATATGCAGTATGTCTAGCACAAGAGTGATGAGGCTTAGAACATACGCGTAAAAAACAAGCAGCATAAATGCAAACTGATTATCTTCACCAACACAATTGTTTATCCTTTAAAATAAATGCAAAAATTGGTTAAAAATTAACAAAAATTTCATTATTAATCAATAACAGTTGCGATATATAATAATAATTCATAATAAATATTATCTGAATAAATTTGTCATTTTAAAATTCTAATTAGTATCTAAAAATGGGGGGCTTATGACCCTCACAACCCTCTCTTGCCACTGGTATAATCTATAAACCCTGTTGTGAAGTTTCAAATGCATAAAAACAAATATTATACTTCCAAGTATATATAAAGCAAGCAACTTAAACTAAACAGCCCAACAAACAATACAACAAAACAACCCCAAGGACATTAACCCAACAAAACGACCCCACCCATTCACCCTAACCCTAACCAACCCTGAACTTATCCATAATCCTTACACCAACCATAAGCTCAATGCCAACCCTAACCCAAACCCGAACGAAAACCCTAAGAATTAGCAGACAGGGCAACTTTGTTGGGGTCGTTTTAACGGGGTCGTTTTAACGGGGTCGTTTTAACAGGGTCGTTTTGACACGTCATAAAGACTGACCATGGACAATGATGGTCCATGCGTCGCACACAATGACCACAACGACGACAGTGATGCGCCTGGGGTGGTCGGTGGCGAAAACATTTCTGACAGACGTTCCAATCATCTAATCAAATCATTCAATCACAAATCATATTTAATCTCAAATCAGATTTAAATATTATATATATTTAAACTAAAACTCGAGTTGTTAACTGATCATATCAGAGT
>JAQIXG010002729.1:0-16808 GCA_034700105.1 Oconnorella tubifera | reverse complement strand
CGGACGGTTCGTCTCGAACGATTCGTCTCACGGACGGTTCGTCTCGCGGACGATTCGTCTCGCAGACGATTCATCTCAATTTGTTTAATATATTGATAAAAGTTTAAGATATCAAACAAAAGATTTAGTAATTATAAAAAACCTGTAAGTAAATATTTATTTTCCATAATACTGTAAATAACGATAGTTTATCTAAATTTGCAATAAACAACAGTTTTTAAAATAGAGAAGGACATTGACCTACGATACGCTAGTATTATATGTACTTGTTCTTGTAGACTACTAACATATCTTTGTAGGCCTACGTAGGCCCATGATAATACACTTGTCACACGAGAACATAGTATAAAAAATAATAAAAATGAAGAAAAATGAAGAAAACAAATAATAAAAACAGTCAAGAATGATGAAAATAGTAACAACGTGGTATCGAAAATTAAAGGAAATAATGTAAATTAAAGAAAGTATTTAAAAATTACAAAAATTAATTTAAAATAAAAACATATTGAAAATTAAAGAAATAGAGAACAAAAGAACAAAACACTAATTCTGTCTAAGACTGCTTAAAAAATTGACAGGTGTTTTTTTGAGACGAATCGTCCGGGGACGAATCGTCCGTGAGACGAATCGTCCGAGACGAACCGTACGGGGACGAATCGTCCGGACACGTGAAATGATATTTGTAATTAAGTACAAAATGCACTCGGTTCAAGTTTGACTCTGCCTTTTCGTAATGAATTCAAACAATTGAGCCTGTAATTAAAGAATTTTCTTAACTTAAACAATTTATTATCGACGTATGGTTTATACAATTGAAGTTGATTACATAATAGTATATACAAAATAATTTAGTCTGGAGTGGTGCAGCCAGGAGTTCACAAGGGGGGAAGATTTATTCCCCCACTCGCCCAACCAAACCAACCCAAACAGACCTAAATAGTGAATTAATATAGGCTTACATTTTTTTGTCTAAATTAATCATTTTTCGCTTGGTGCTTAATAGGAGCTATTTCTTAAAACAACGCGAGAACTTCTTAGTTTTTCGTAAACTGTGTTTTTTTTATAAATCGGCCCATGTGGTTATAGGCTACTATATATCGCAACCCTTTTTTGTTTTTGCTTTATTACTGCCTCGACAATTGAAACATCAGTAGAGAGATACATTACAATTTTGACTATCTTCATTTAAGTTTAGTCCAGTGGCGGATCCAGACCATCCAGTTGGGAGGGGGCAACTTTTTAGATTTTCTCAGCAGTTTACCCTCAATTTCTTTCAATCGTAGTATTTTACTTCATAAATAATCTAAATAAAGAGCTGACCTTTTTTGTAGATAGTCGCCTAGATTTTCTTCACCACGTGCATGTACATGGGAAAGTTATGCAGGTAGACAAATACGTTTCATGCATATTTCAGTTTGTTCAAGATTTTATGACATGGCATGATTTTTGAACAGTATAAATACATCTGTATACATCGTAGCCAACATGCTTAAAATTTATCTAGTATAAAAGTAGAAAAACTATGTCAACTATGTGGGGGAAAAAATCAGCCCCACGGCCTCCCCCCCCCCCCCCTCTACTGATCCGCCACTGGTTCAGTCATTAACAAATCTGAGCTGTAATGTTTTTACGGGAGAAGTTCAAGAGAAAGAATAGAAGATGGAAGAGATGGGGAGTGCAATGGGATCTGATGCAGTCTCTGTCGCTATCTGAATCGCGGGTCGCCATGCACTAATAACACGCTTTTATGGTCCCACTTAATTAGCGCGAGGGAATTAGCGCGAGGGCCAAGCGACTCGCATAAGTACATGGTTTATGATTTGTAAAATACAGATTTTAACAATACCGTGAAACCCTGTTTTAATTAAGAATCATATAATTTTTAATTTTTAATCTGTTCAATTTTTTTTAAGAATGAGTAGTTACTGCTATATATTATTTTCAACTGTTAATAATAGACAAGCTAAACGGAGTATTGCTATTACAAAGCATTATTGTAGATATTAAGATAAAAATAGTTTGAATAAAGTCGATGAAGGTTTTTCGTGGCTTTTATTTTTACTTCAATCATCCACGGTGTCTCTGATGACTGTAACTAAACGAAATATAAACCAGGATTATCAAAATTATCTCAATGAAGTGATAACGTGTATTTAAATATATATCAGCGCAACATAGTCTTAACTTATAATATTTAGCTATTTCATTGCAATAAAGTCTTAATGCACAATAGATAGTCACCCCACCCCCACCTTAAATAAAAAAAATGAAATACAATAATAGCATTCCTTGAGAGTACCTCTACTAGTTTGATGTACGAAGCAATTTCGCGAAATTCTAGATATCAATATCTCTTAACTATTTATAAAAGATAGTCACATTATTTTAAAGAATAGTTGTGATCAAAACTTCAAAATCCCTCCCCATCCCCCTCTCCGACCCTGAATTTAAGGCTAGCTCCGCCTTTAGACGACCATTTTTATCTCAATCTGTGCTGAGTTTATATTTTCGCAAATTTATAAATCATAAAATTTGACATCTAAAGTGATTTAATTAAAAAACAAAATAATGCCAAATGTGACTGCCAAATATCAGTTTTCTAGATTTCTGTTAGATTTTTATTTCCGATAAGCATAGATGTAGTTTACAATTTCTTTGGGATTTCTTAAAGTTGTGCCAAAAACTACAGATTTATGATATCGTTTATACAACATTGTAATTAATTAACACAAAACATTAAAACCAATCAATTTTTTGTTTAAACCAAAAACTCTAATTAAAGAATCTTATTATCCGTAAGATTTCTTAATCGACTTCACCCCCTCCCCTCCGCTTTTTCATTTCTCCAGCGGGTAAAGGAAATATTCCCCCACCCTCCCTTACAAATGCGTTCCCCCGGTACCGTTTCCGGTTCCTGATAAAGAAATTAATCTAAATTAAAAACTTTAAGTTTCATACCCGATGAATTTATTCATATTGAGAGTTGCAACAGTTTGGAATGGCGGGTGTGCCGGTGAAAAGTCACACACAAAATACAATTAGTTATCTTTATTTCAGTATTTGTATCATACTAAATTACATAACAATTTATTACAAGTGTACGTGGGAGAGTTTCGGATCGCAACAATTTTAATTTATTAATTTATTATTCATTTATTTGTTCATTAATTTATCTGAGTAAAAATAAACTTAATTAGAATTTGATAATACATTTTGATTCTGATTAAAGATCTTCTGTTCGTCATGAAGAAGTGTACAAAATTCTAGCGTAATTATATTCTTCTACTATTAATTATTGCGTAATAATATTATTCTAGTGTAAGCTTAATTATATTATTTGCTTACTACATACCGAAGGCAGTTAAGCAGTAAGCCATTGAAAGCGGATCCGTTCAAATTCTGACACAATCGGCTGCACTATAGCAAGAATCAAGCTTAACTTCGGAGTTACTTTCCTCGGTGTTGTCCATATTCGGTCCGGCCTTTGATGTCTGTGTTGGCCACATTTGGTCTATGTGAGCGCCACACTGAGTGATTACATAACAACCGTGGTACATTGATTGGTCAGTAGTCGGAGCTTAAGTTTAATAAAGACTCCGCCCACTTATTGTTAAAGAAGATGGTTAAAGAGTTTTAGGTTAAAGAGTTGATCAAAATATAAACTTTTCAAAAATCCAGTATTTTTACTGAATATTATTATTTTTCATGAAAATGAGAAATTGTATGCTTGCTTTTCCAGTTTTTACTATAAAATACTTTGAAAAATAATTGAAAAATATCTTAATGTGTTCAATTTCGATTTAAGCGATTAAAGAATCGTTCATATTGAGGATTTCACCAAGTTAGTTAAAAAAATAATAAAACAAAATTGCAGTTTTCAAATTTGCTCAAAATGATTACAATTTTTATCTTATATTAAACTTTTAATTGAGTGTAATCAGTTTTGTAAAATATTTCAAAAGCTATTTATACATAAATAAGATAACATAAGATAATTAATACTCAACTATAAGATAATTAATAATCTCAACTTTACCTAAATTACTTTTATAATATAACCTTCTTATCAGTCCAAACTGTTTCCTGTAACTAAATAACTAACATGTCGAAGATATTTAGTTATTTCGTGTTCTAAGGCAGTCCACATACTTCGATACGGAAAAAAGTTTAAAATGGTTGATCCGGATAACAAATGTAACTTTGCATGAGCTATTCTTTCTTCTTTCGTTTAGATATATCTTATTTCGTAATTTAGCGGTCTATCCGATTTTTTATGTGGCATTCATTGCTCACTGCTCTAGGATGATATCAAAATGTTCCAGATAAATAAGCTAGGCCTACTTTTAGAATAATGAGTAAGAAATAGGTGACATTAACAGAATTAATTCGCTTTGATTGAGGTGAGACTGCTGTCTCTATACCATCGATTTCCAAGTTTATAAATTTTGATAGAATTATAACTTTATGTAAATATTTTAAAATCCTAATGATTATAATTATTGATTTAAATTTCATATAGGAACATTAACACTCACAATTAAAAATTTGTGTTTAATTTTTCATAAGTCGTATAGCGTACTCATAACCTATATATACTGTTAATATTGCCCATGATTATCATCAATAATCAAAATGCTAAAGCGGTTAAAAATGTACAAATATACATTTTTATGTACGAGTAAAATAAAATAAATTCAAAGCCATTGTCTACAATTAAGTTGCATTGTCTGATATGTACTCATATTCACATTTTTGATGTATTAGAAAAAACACGGTTTTTTATGAATAGATATTTTATGCAGTCATTATTATATTTTATTTTATTTATTTACTGCAGAAAGTGCTTCAAGAATTTTAAATTAGAATTATTTTCTGACTGTTCATATTACATCCATCTCTTTACTACAGTGTATTTAAAAGTTTACTCGTTCGCTATTGGTAGCCATTGTTAGAGTTTCTGTCACGCCCAAAAAACGAAGCGCGCTAAATAAACTGTTACATCAAACTATCGACCAAATGGTGAATCTGGGGATTATGTTTTGCTTTCACATGGACCGAACGGATACACAATCACTTTCCTCGACCATTGCGTCATCTCTCTCAATCACTGCCGTTGTATTGTACGCAACACACACGTTTCAAGTAATAGCTAGCCAAGCTCTCTTTGCTTTAAACTTTATTCACACATGATCAAAATACATGAAATATAAATAAGTATCAAATTCAAAATTATTTCCATTTATCTATGATATTATCAGATGAATCGACTGAGTATTCTAGTTACAACGGCATACGATGAGAATGCAAAGAACAGAAACGAGCGCCATTTCTACAATGTAAAGTTTAATCAAACTGTATAATAACTGAACTGCATTTTAAAACGAAACGCTTTCAGTGAATTTTATTTTAGTAATTATAATCGTAGCATTATTTTAATACATGTGGCTGTGTAGCCCGATCAATCTATAGGGCCTACTGTTAAAGGTGAACTTTTATTGTGACTGCTTTTAGATACATGGACACAATGTTTTCGGTTTTCATAAAAAGACAGTTTTTATGTATTATTTAGCATTATGTAGGCCTATGCTAGAATTAGCATAGAATATTGCTAGATTTGATTACATTTAGTATTAGTAAAAAAAATTAGACACGCAGCAAATTACCGCAAACGTAAAATTTAAGAAGGGTTAAATATTGTGAAAAAGTTTACTATTCTCTGATCTGAAATTTATCTTTAATTTTTTTATTTATATTTTGGTGGATTCCCAAAATTATATAATGATCTTTTTTGTCGATATATTAATATATATATTGAGTAAATATATTTTTTTGATGCTTTAATCAAAAAATAGCATCACTATAGGATAACGAAAGAGTTGACTCAAAAAACATCTAAATCATTATTGCGGTCACTTTTCCAGTACTAAAAAAATTAACTTCAGTTACAATAGGGGGATTAAAATATCTATCCCCCCAACCGATGAGTTGCCACGTCGTTGTTTTACGGGATACCGGTATCGTAATATTAAAAAAATATTGCTTAAAATTCACCTCCTTTAAATTTAAATCGAAAACTAGCAATTATCGAATTGTTATTCGAAAGATTAAAGGATTAAAAATGTATAATTTAAAGTGTAGTAACCTCAATTTCTTTTCAATATCTCTGCGAGAAACGTCTTTTAGCGAGAGAAGAAATCTTTTTTAAAATTTTTAAACCATGCACACTCAGAGTACAAATGAAATAATTGACAAAGTCTCTTGACTGGATTTAAAGAGACGAACAATATTATGTACGATATCTAATATATATATATATATATATATGTGTTGCATTTTGAGGTAGACAGGAGGCTAATATCATAATGAAAAGTCTACGAATCATTACTAAATGATTAAAATTAGTGACCTTCTGAGAATTGTAAATTAAATAAAAAAAAGGTTTTTTGTAGAATTTTCACAATTTCTAATTTGCAAGCTTCTACTGTGATTAAGCAACGCTAGTTAGAGGTTTCTTACTATCATATTAAGCATACTACTACTCTGGCTACACTGCAGATACTTAAAATACTATGATTCATTTGATAGATATCAGCTGCTTATAATAATCTAATAATTTTAGTTATTTCAATTCTTGCAAGTTTATGAGTTTTGCAACTGTATTTTTTTTATTTTATAAAGTTAGTACCTTCGATTGTGTGTCTTTTAATATGCAATGTACATTGCACTATGCACACTTAAATGTAAAGTTAAACATATTAATCATTTGCAATTTCGGTTTTAAAAATATCGATCAAGAAATATAAGAAATTGTTGTGTTGGTAAATTATTATGATTAAATTATAATTAATATATAAAATTTGGAACTAAAAAACATGGTGTCTTTTATCAATATTTAATTAATTATCATATATTTTAGAAGTCAAATACTTAATAGTTAGCTGCAAAAATGCAGTGAAGGAAGAGCAAACCAATTCATTTTATGGTTGGGGTCGCCACAACTTAACAAATGTTATCAAGGGGTCACAACATCGAAAAGGTTGGGAACCGCTGATTTATATGTTATGAACATATGATCCACTTAATAACCTGCATTATGCATACAGTAGTTTGCTTATCTGGAAAGGTTTTAAAATTAAAGTGCAGATTAAAATTAAAGGTAATAAAATTAACACAGCGATGGATCGACATGATTCAATTACTTGTCAAATAATTGATTACGACAAAATTGATTACATTTTTAAATAATAATATTTTTATTTAGTTTTCAATTGCTATTCGACTTGACAAGGAGTTTTAATATACATTTACATATTAATGACTAAAACAATCAATATGTTAATTAATTAATTAACACAATTTATGTTAATGCTCTTGTGCTATTTTTTATGTTAATGAATAATGTACTATTTCAGCTTACGAATAATTCAACACATGCGACTTTAACTGTTCAAATAATTATTGTCAAATTATTTACGAACTTTCACTTCAATCATTTAATCAAATATGAATGGCTTAAGTCCAACTTTATATTTTTTAATGATTTCATAACTAAGTTAACAGGAAAAATGATGAAGATTAAAAAACATTTACAGGATCAATCACTTTGTAAACAATCTATTGTCTAGAAAAAGTCTATTTTATTTTTTCATCTTTTCAGCTTAATTTAAAGCTGGATCTGAGCAACAGTTTCACACACAGGAGGAGGAGCATCTATCGCAGCCAATTTTCTTTTTGCGTTCGAAAATGTTTTGCGAATGTGTTTATTGTGTGTGTGTTAGAATGTGTTTAGCGCGTGGTGTTAGAAGGTGTGCCAGGTTTATCAGTGCCCATGGTATCCCCTCCCCCCTCTAATTGTCTCAATAAACGAAACAGTCCGGCAGCTTCACGTATTCTACTGAACTCTATACAGAAAGCTTGAACTTCTATGAATATGTCCTGTAAACAAACATACATCTGTCTCTGTCTCTCTGTCTAAACTGTCTGTCTGTCTTCTCTGTCTGTCTGTCTACCTATAATTGAGCTATCTATCTCTATTTATCTTTCTATTCATCAAATAAATCATCCATCCATCAATCCATCCATCAATCCATCTATCCATCCAACTTATCGTCAATAAGATGCATTCAAACTATTCACATAAAGCCAGTCACACATACTAATGACAACAGATGACTCTGTACTAATGGCTACAGATGACTATAATAATGGCTACAGATGACTCTGTAGCCTCCAGTCAATCATATCTTACCTCACCCCTGTACCCTGCTCTATTCCATGGGGCTTCATGAGGCTACACACGTAACAAGCAGCCCCATTCTATCATTCAACTCTTCATCAACTTGACTAGCAGCAACTAAACTAATATTACTACAAATAGATATGAAATGAATGCTTTACGTACTTTGACATCGATGATTTTATTTCGAATGAGAGACTGAAGGAATACACAGACAAGTCTGACTAGTCTATTCTGCATGTATCTGTCTTTAATCGTCTCACAAGTAGATATACAGTTTGATATATACAGATGGATAAACTCTGACGGTAATTCTACGGCCTAATAACAGCAAATATGCAATAAAACGTCTGTAAAATCAACTTTGTTGCGCCACTACACGTAAACTGAAAACAAAGTAGTTAGTAATGTTTTTGTTATCACTTAGAATTAAAATTAAGGTTTAACTAGATCATTATTTGGGAATGATGATGCTGCAAAAGTTAAATGAAGCTAAATAACTCATTGGGAGCATTAACTCACTTAAAAGGGTGCAGCAAGTCAATGAAATATTGAGTGATAAATGTGATTTGACAGAGAAAGAAGCGCATAAACAAACAAACAGAAAGACAAATAGAGAAACAAGTAGACATACTGTTGTTAAACGATTGACAACTTCCATTGAGTGTAACGACATTTCCATATTTACTAACACTGAGAAATATCTACACAGAAGATAAATCACAAAATAAAGGGTGCAACAAATCATCATTTCTCACATATAATAAATTACGAAATCTTCACCATAATTAACTCACTCCTTGTTGCACTCTTTAACTAAGTGTTAACAAAGCCAGTAATCTATACGTTAAGTTGTATTAATTATTTCTTGCTGCACCCTTTAATAAAACTTAATATACATCTATTTACCATCTAATTGCAACATAGACACTAAAAGCTAAACTTTAACTTGTTGCACCCCTCAGCAAGGTTTGTAATTAAACTTTATTTGTTATACCGGAGAGATACAAGTGTTACAAAGAATAAAGAAAAAATTAAAGAAAAAAAGAGAGATACAAAAGAGATAAGATAGATTAGATAAGAGATAAATAAAAGAGAGAAATTACTCAGTGATTTGATTTGAAGTCATCAGTTTCAGTAGAACTTCTATGGCCACCAGTGGATTGCATTCTACCAATTGTGGCAACTACAGGCAATATACAATAACTACATACTCACACTACACTAAACTAAAGGGTGCAGCAAGTACAATATCATTAAAAAATGATTATAACAGATATTCAGCTGGAGAACTAAGCGTCTTACTATAGGATGCGGCAAGTAATTGTTTAAGACTTCAAGAAAGATGTCAAATAATTGAATTAAGAGAATTAATAAAGGAAGCAACAAGTAATCAAAAATTCTTAATATAACTATCAAGAGATGATGTCAAATATGTAGCTGATAAAAATTACATCATGCTAAACGTTGCAGCAAGATGAAATTATATGTAACTCAACTAACATGTGCTACATTGCAAGAAGAATAATTATTATAAGAGTTATGTGTTATCATAAGTATCACACATATAAGTATCACTCTCTATTTCAAATACAAGACAGTCAAACCATTAAACTAATCAGCAAAAATATGATGATGATGACAATGATGACAATGTTGATATTGATGATGAAAATGATGAATATAATGATGAAGATAATGATGCTGAAAATAATGATAATGACCTTGGTAGGTGTCAGGCCTATATGATAAACAAGCTTAGGATCTTTTTCCAGTTCAGCGAGCAGCTGTTGTTGCTGATGCAGAACGAGAGGATCTGAGAAAGCTTTAAGCATCAAGCGTCGCGCTTCATTGCCCACTGTGTTAGTCAAGCACATCGATCCGTCCCATAAAACTTTGTCATCAACAGCGTCGTCACAACTCAGCCAAACCAACTAAATAAGAGCGATTAAATTGATTCAAAATAAAGACTTTAATCGATTGGCTTTATTAAAATTAAGTCAATTCAATCGTAGAAATTACATTCTTTACAAAATGTTTTAATTTAAAAAATCATAATTTGATTTAAAATATGGAAGTTGATTACTAAAAATTTCTCTTATATATAAGCAGATGAAATAAACAATAGAAATTACTTTAAATTCAACTACAAAAATTACACTCATCACTCAAAATATCATAAAAATTCAAAGTGAAAATAAATAAAATTACATCAATAATAATAATAATAATAATAATAACTGAAACAACACAAATTTCAAGATTTCAGTAACTAAAATAACACATAGCTACATTTTTGTTAACTAAAATAACACAGAAACTAAAATCTGAAAGATAAGTTAGATATATGACCTCATCTTCAGCTTGATGTAAAGGGGGAGCAAGTCGTATAAATTCAGGTTTCATAAACTTGTCCAGAATAGGGTTAGAACTAGAAGCAAGTAGGCTCTCTAATGTCTGACGCTGTATGTCGGCGTTTATACAACCAAGCTTGTTAAACTGCTCAAAACTGTCAGACAGACAAGAAACCAGTTAAAACCAGTAGTAATTGGATCCATCCAGTTTAAAAGTTGAATATTTAGATTTAGTTATAATATACACAAGTTAAAACCAGCCCAAACCAGTTTAATCCGGTCTAAATTAATTTAATATAGTCTAAATTAGTTGTGTCTTGTCTAAACTAGTTTAGTCTACTCTAAATCCAGCTAAATTTACAATTTCATTTAATCCAGTACTTCGTAAATGACAGTAAAATAATATATAATCTTATTTACAATAATAACGATTTAACAAAATTGATTCAACTCAATTGTAAACTTAAACTGTACTGCTTATAAATAATTATATAAGACTAGTCAAAGATGGTGTGAAAACCAAGTGAACTGTGCAGAAACTAAGTTATGAGTGAAATAACGTATTATGTCATCCTATGAGAATTAGACATCCTTTGAGAATGCTGCTAATTAAACATTAAATGTTATTAACGAAGTCTAAATACTTTAAAAAGAGATTAATCAGAAGTTAAACAAGACAAAGAATCAATCAATGACCTTGTAGGTTTAAGGTCAGGATCAGAGATAATGCAAGGAATGGCCGACTTGCTGCTGGCAGGCATCTCTGAGTGCCTCTCCGCAACAGCTAACTGTAGACCACTGATGTCTAGAGACTGCGAGAATATAATACATGGCTTGGGAGAAGGGTACGGGAGAGAATAAGAGGCTTGGGTGAAGGGTACAGAGAGAGTAAGAGGCTTGAATAAAGGGTATGAGTTTGAGTAAGAGAGCAAGTTGCTTGGGAGAAGGATACACAACAGAGTTTAAAAGCGATAATAATGAAATAAAAATAAATAAATATTTACTGTACATAGCACACAAAGTCTTCCACATTAATAAGAATCAATTAACATATAAAATACAATTCATCTTTAATCTATATTTGCAAAAATGAAATACGAGTAGATTTAAACAGATAAATTTTGCAAGAAAATTAGAATAAAAGAAATAACGGAAAGTCCATACAGGGAGATTAGTGACATCCATTTGTAAGACTTGATTACAAGTCTTCTTCAGTAACTGTAGATTGTATTAAATAGATTATATAGTATAATATATATATTATATCGTTTATATATATATACTATCATATATTATATAGTTTGTATAGAGTAAATCATCAACGCATGATAGTTAAATAGAGTAAATATAATACTAATGGGTGCAAGAGCGAGTCATCAATATTAAATCAACAAAGATTAAGATTAGACGCTTAAAATAGACAAAATACTAAAGGGCACAGCAAGTTGCAAAATATTGAAGTAAATAAGATTAAAACTAGAACTTTCAAATAAATGCATTACTAAGGGTGCAGCGAGTTACAAATAATCATTACGTGAGATTAAACTCAGAACCATAATGTCTAACTAAAAACATTAAACCAATGACTTGTAATTCTAATATATAAGTTCTAATAAATAAGAAAATTTCTAAAACCATTCTAAATTTCAACAAGGTTACAAATCTTCCACTGCCACAAATAAACAAATTTTTCTATAATTATTACAAATATTATTAAAATAAACAATATTTACGGATAAATGATCTAACAGATAAATATCTAATAGATTATCTAAAATGTTGTCTAATAAACAATAAAATCACCTCTTTAGATGGACTAGATATGAGTTGAGATAAAAAATATTTTTCAGAATTAGAAATTTTAGGGATCGCCCAGGGGTACTCCGCTTGTACACCCCCCTCTACATCAGGGGAGGGGTTCTAAATGTGTAAAAATACAACAAAAAGTAATAATACAATATTTATACAAAACCAGTATAAAAACAATCCAAAAATAAAGAATGTAACAATGTAATAAGTTGCAGAAAACTACTGGAATTATTTATTATATCTAATATATATTTATTATATGTATTATATGTAATTAAATGTAAATACATTTGTATTACACGGAGCCAGTCTTAAAGTTAAGTAAATATTTTCTAGTAATAAAGCATGTCATGATACGAACATAAGGTCTCAAATAATTCAAATATTATCACAGGAACATTAAATCTTATTTCACACAAATTCCTCAATAAAAAACACTCCTAGAATCGCATCAAAATTTCATACACCCTTCCTCCACCCCTCCCCAGAAAATTAAAAATAATTGTATCAGTTTTGTGAACCTGCCAACCCCTAGAAAATTTAAACAATAATGTCAGCTTTTCTATCTTGAGATTAAATCAACGCTTACTTACAGATTTATACATTCACACCAGACTTAAACTGTATAAATAACATTATTAACTATAATGTATGTATAATTATAATTATTTGTAATAAATTAAGGTGCAAAATAAAGAAGAGGCCATGAGATGGATGAAGACACAGCGTTTACTACAACGTAATCAAGTCTTATAAATTAATACAATATTAGATACAATAAAAATACACAATAGTTATAGTTCAATTATTAAAATTATTTTGTAATAAATTAGAGGTACTAAGATGAAAGAGATACCATGAGATGAATGAATACAGAGATGAATGGATTGACAGTGATAGGATCTGTAGAGTACATCTCATAGAGAAGAAATATAGAGGAAAGCTTTTGTGTGGAGTGACAAAGTAAATCAGGATTCTGTAACATTACCACCTATAAGAGAAAACATTACTAAAGGGTGCAGCAAAGTATAATGTCAAAACTGAAAGTGTTATATTGAATTGAACGCGTTAAAGCACGCAGCAAGAGATGTCAAAATGTAATTACCAAATTCAACTAACAGGTTAAAGAGTGCAACAAGACATAATGTTAAAATATAACATCACATTGAATTAAAAGGTAAAGAGCGTAGGAAATGACAGTAACACAGAACAAAATATAAAAGAGAAACTTAGTTAAGGGTCCAGCAAAGTAAAAATATAACAGATGCAGTTGTCATATTAAACTAGAGGGTGCAACAAGTTAGAGCA
Organism: Oconnorella tubifera; assembly: GCA_034700105.1. NCBI lineage: Eukaryota > Metazoa > Annelida > Clitellata > Enchytraeida > Enchytraeidae > Oconnorella > Oconnorella tubifera. The sequence continues at coordinate 3,101 of JAQIXG010002729.1, read as the reverse complement.
ATGTCTATAATATATATATATAAAACTAAAGGCAGAGATATGAAAAGTAGCTTTATAACTAAGTATATAGCTAAAATGTGAAACAAGCAAATATATTTATAAAAAAATAGTTGTCAAATGAAATACACTGCTAAAAGATGAAGAAAGTGATATTGCAATTTAATAATATATCAAGCTATCTTCTCTACAATGTACCCTTCTCCCAAGCCTAACTTGTCTTGTACTCTAGACTTCCTTCCAATGTACCCTTCCCCCATTGCTAGCAGTAAACTTACCAGAGCTTGTCCTATTTTAAAGAAATCAGATTTATTATTAAAGTAGTGATGAAACGCCGCAGCTATTTGTTCAAAAGTTTGAACTTGTGTCGCGTCCTCTGATAGCACACTAAATAGAACGCAATACATTATACTTACCACAACGTAAACAAGTATATAAAATTAATACAACATTAAATAAAACAGAAATAAACAAGAGTTCAATAATTCATTATTCTATTAGTCACTTATGATGAAAATAGGGTCAAATATTTTAAAGTTAGCGATAATTTAATATCGCGGTACTTATAATTATCATCTATTCTTTAACAGTTCAAGATAACCGAAGCCAATCTCAAAATAAACACTGACACTTTACACTTTAAATAACAAATAAGGCAGCAGACCCTTCTCCATCGTTATCTATACCAAGTTCATAATAAATTATAACCAGGCCGTCGTTTACGCAGTGCCTTATAATCTAACCTCATAAGCGAAGCTATATCCTGCAGATTTAACACTGTCTTATAGTCTCCGCTATCCGCCATCTTTCCCCCGCCATTAGATCTCTGTTGCGTCGCTGTACTAGCCATCAAACGTTTTTTAAAAAAATATATTTTATTTTAATTATTTTATTTAAATTAAAGAATAAGAAATAGGAAAATTCAGAGGCTCGGCTTTTTTTAAAGAAAAACATTTATTAAAAAAGTCAGCAAAACTTCGATAATTTTTTTGCGTTAATACTCAAAATCTGCACTATTTAATGGTTTGAGGATGACTAGTTTACTAACCATTTTACTTAAAAAGTGCAACTCTCTCAGATGCTGTAGATTTGCTGTAATATTAGATAGCGTGACTCGACAAAAAACGGCCCCGATAAATGAGCCCCGACTGATAATTCTTAAGGTTATAAGGTTGGAGTTAGGATACGGATTATGTTTAGGATTGAAGCAAAGGTTAATCTTAAGGTTTAATTGGGTTAAGTTTAGAGTTAGTTAAGGTTAGGGTTATTGAATGAATTGATGGGATCGTTTTGTCGGGTGAATAAATTTCGGCCGTTTTGTCGGGATACCATTAGATTATATTAATATGAACTTGGGTGCACAGGTTTCAATAAGGAGTCGAAAATCTCTGTCAAGAGTGCTTCAAAATTAATATTTAATTTTGCATCGTTTTAACATGTAGTAACAAGGGACTTATATCAGTCCGGCGTACGCCTACTCGGACTCCCTATATCTCCGGCGGGGAGCCACTATGGGTCACTTAGACGTCGATGGACGTATTTTCAGTTTTGTGAAGACAAGATTCGAGTCTTAATTTATTACTTTACACTCAAATAACAATTAATTTCATTTCATTTGTCAATTAAATTAATTATTGAAACATATTAGGTTTACAATTAGCCTATATCTGATAATATTAAGCCTATGCAAATTCTGACGTAGGCCTATACATTACAAATTATCTTTTCATCTTTCTATTGTCTTAGTGTGGGGTTGGGTATTTTATCCAAATGCATAAAAAAATACTTTTTGAAATCAGGGGGAAAATGTTTCTCCTGCCCCCTCCCCCCTTCCCCTAATGACGTACGCCTCCCTGCATGTAGGCCTATAAAGCTCTGCATGGAGATCGTGTAATCCAAGCAGTTAAGCTTTGTGTTATAATATGCGCTGTCTGCTAATAATTAATGATCAATTATCCGTCGTTCTTTCTTTCATCAATCACATATTATGAGTCAACAGCATTATTCACTTTGATCTATCCATCATACAAGATTCTGTCTCTCTCTCTCATCATTTTCTACATCATTTCTAACTTGACAAATTACTAATGAGCACTTTGATATATAATTATAATGTAACTAGCATACTATAGCATATATATGGGCTTACTGTGTGATATTGTATATAAAATTAGTTGATAATTATATTAAAACAAATTCTAATTATAAACCCTGCATGTAAAAACCTGTAGGCCTACGTTAACCAATTACTCTGTAATTGTAATTGCTCTACGTTAACCAATTACTCTGTAATTATACAGTGGCTCATCAATACTATACAAGTTACATTATGACATGAGAGCCTAGGGGGTATGGACATTTACCTGCTCCCCCTTCTTCTCCAAAAAGAAATATATTCAATCATTTTGACAGATTACTTAACTAGGTTACCGAGTTATAGTACTGAAAGTTAAGAATCGTTCATTTTTATACTAATTGTAGACTTCCATAGGCTTATCCTATCTCTCTTAAATTTGGAAAATCGTCTAATATATTATGTAACTGATTATATCCCGCCCCCCCCCACCTTCAATGAATATTGGGCCAACTGTATACACGTGTTATGTGGTGAGTAAAATATTTAATGAAAGTACAAAAACTGTCACGACAAATTAACACTATATATAAACATTAAATACTGAGATTTCGGAATCAATTAGGCTTGCGAATAAATTAACTGACATTTGTAATTATTTTTTAGCCGACTGATATATTATATGCTTCGCGGGTTAGTCTCCCACTCGATTATTTGACCCCCCCCCACACAAAAAAAAGATTATATAATATGCTTACTATTATAGTCTCTCAAGGACGAGTGAGAATAATATATTTTAATAAACAATACAACAGCTGCGCTTAAAATATGAAAAAATAGTTGTGAAGAAATTATTGGAGGTGGGGCGGGGGAAGAAACGAAAGCAGAGGGAGGAGGGAGGGAGGGAAGGAAGGAAGGATGGAGAGGGCGAGGGAACGAAATGAGAGGGAGGGGGAAGCAAGGGAGGAAGGATGGTTTGAATCCCCGATCCTGGATGTTTGGTCCTAAACTGAGAGAAAACAATAATTGA